>JAJPUD010009083.1:0-44458 GCA_023553655.1 Myrmecobius fasciatus
TGTTTCTTGTGCAGTAAGATAACTGTATAGATATGTATACATGTATTATATTTGTCATATAATTTATCCTATCTAGCATGTATTGGATTACCTGTCATCTAGGGGTGGGGGGTAAAGGGAAGGAAAGGAAAAGTTTGGGGAAAAAAAAAGTTTTTTTTTGCAAAGGTCAATGTTGTAAGGTCACTCATATGTTTTGCAAATAAAAAGCTTTATAAAAAAAAAAAAAAAAAGAAGTTACTACTCCTAACTTAATTGGGAGCAATAGTGAGAGGAAGCTTTTTACCTGTTAAAACTCATGGCCACACATCTTTTCCATATTTGCTATTTGATTAAGCTAGATGGAATAGTGGGGAGTGTGCTGGGTCTGAAGCTAGGAAGACTTGAGTTCAAATCTTGCCTTAAATACCTAACTAGCTATGTGATCCTGGCCAAGTCAAAAACCTCTTTCAGCTTCAATTTCCAAATCTGTCAGATGAGGATAATAATTGCTTCAAAGTATTGGGAGGATCAAGTGAGATAAAGTTCTTTGCAAATCTTAATGAAATGTATAATTGCTAGCATTTATTATCATTTATTATTACTAACATTATTTTTACTGTTAACTTTGTCTCATTTTTATTTAATGTTCACTAATTTTATTAAACCTAATATTTATTAGCTATGTTTTACAATGTTATTAGGTGCTATTATTGTCCTCACTTTTGACATCAGTTTTAAAATGCAAAGCTATCGTTTATATAAATTATATTCTGCTATCCACTTTCTTGTGTCTATTCTTAACAGACAAAAATAAAAGGGACCTTTAACTCATAGGCTGAACTTATATTCAAGAAGTACTGTTAGTGTTAACACTAGTAGAATTAACTCACATGTTCACTAATCATTTGGATATCTTGTTTGATAATTTTTCCCCACAAAAAATTACAAAAGTGTATAAATATTCATTTAACATATATTAGGTGCTTGCTGTATATATATTCTGTATAAAAAATCTATATATATATAATATGTATAAAAATAAAAGTATAAAATCTGTATAAAAATAAAATAATGGGGCCATACACCTAAAAAATTTCCTGATATAATAAAATAATAATAAGTGCAAGCTACTGAATTTTTTTTTTTGGTTTTATAAGCAGCATTGTCAAGGAGGCTTCCAGTACTGCCTTATCAGAACCAGGCATGGCAAACTAGTACAATAGGCACATCAGTTTTAGAAAAGCATTGCCTTTTGATCCCAATCTATGAAGGACCTACAGTCTTAGTACACAGTTCCCTAGAATGGGAACCAAAGCTGGGAGGGCTTCTGTCTCCAGTTGTCAATGACTTGTAAGGGGGGGAGGGATCATCAATAAAAGTTACAGCTCCTGGGCAGCTTTTGGACTCTATATTCATTTTGTTTTCTAGTTACTTTTTTAATGTTCCTACATCTCCTTTTTTGGGTAAGAGCTCACATTTAACTTCCCACCAGGTATACTGAAAACACCACCATCCAAACTGTCTTTCCTGGAAAGTACACTTGTTTTTTGTGCTCCAAGTGGGTTAGTAAAGAGGTTTACCAAGAACATCCCCTCTTCATTCTTAATGTATTAGGATACTTTATTAAAGGTCTTGTGTATAATAGTATTCTGAGGATTCTGATAGGATTCTGAGAAAAGATTTCTCAATTGTTTTTAACACTTGTAATTGTGAGACATTGATTTGAAAAATATTTCACATGAACTTTTGCTATAAGAGAACTGTGCTAACTTGGTTCTTCCCTACTGACTGAATTTTCTTCAAAACAGATTTAAAACAATAAATTTAAAGATTTGTTACTTTACATATTCAGATAAATTTTAACCTTTTTTTTCTCCTAACCATATCTATATCATCTTGCAACATACAAAAGCTTATCAGAAAGTTTTCTCTCATGCTTTCTTTGCTAGGTTAACTACTTCTCCAAACAGAACATGGATGAGTCAGGGTACCGGTCCCGCCCTATGAAATATAAAGCTAGTTCTCTTCAATTACATCCTCAGGAAAGTTTTTGAGAACTCTGCAAGACAGTGCCTGAATTTCACCCCACTGATAACTTCTAAGTACATTGCAACATTGTACCATAACAGCAAAATAAATCCCTTATCATCACAGATTTCTTAGCACTACCCTCCTCTCATCAAAATGTGTTTGTAATGGGGAAAGAGATGAAGTTTTTTAAGTCTCCCCATCACCTTCCCATTCCCCCCCAATCAAAGTGATACCCAATTAAATTAGCCTTATTACAATTACAAAGCTTACTTACCAGGCCTTTAAAATTTTGCTCAGTATCTTTTTTTCCTTCCTTTTATTCTTAAATCTATAATTAGAAATCAAGAAGAAATCTTTACATTCTGGAATCCTACATAATAAATATGAAATATTCACTTAATGGAAATACCTAGAAAAAATGTCACTGGACAATTGCTATAAACCTACAAGTCGACATATATAAATAAATCCTTAGATGAAGCAGGCTTGTAAATTACACTCCCATTTTATGTAAGGATTTCTATTTACTTGGTAGGAATTCCCCAACAGAAAATGTTTGTACAAAGTTGATAAAAATTTATGAGGATGTATCCAAGAATCCTTATAGGTTTACAAAGGAGATTTTACAAGGTTTTTTCTTTGAAAAACTATCAATTTTCCTTTTTAAAAATACTTATGTAAACACCTGATTAAAACATCTTATTTGTTTAACTTAGTGAACAAATAACTTAGTGAACAATTTCATAATTTTCATAAGTAATAGCTGTATAATTTTAGGCGAACTTCCTTTTAAATATAGACAAAACAGTGCTTCAAAATATTATAACTCATTGTCAGCAGGGCTGATAGAATGACAATAGTTTCATAACTCATTTCTTTTAAACACTGCATTTCTACATCTAACAACATCTATATCATAAGAGAAATTGCTTTTCTAACAACATAGTTAATACAATTATTTTCTAAACCACACAATAGAAGAACATTTAGAAATATAGCAATACACTAAACAATATTATGCATTTAAATTTGAAACAAACACATTATCAATTCTGATGAATGCATTTCCAAATTACCTTATACAGAAAATCTTTCATCTCATCAGCATTGACATGTATTGATCACATCTAAAAACCTATATAAAGTTAAAATTTATGAAGCAATTACATCTAATCAAAGAGATAATAAAAACATTCAAATAGTGTTTCTCCTATGCCACATACTTTACAATCATGTGATCCTCAATGACCCTGGGAACTGGTTTTTATCATTATGCCTACTTAACAGAACAGTAAACTGAAGTGAATAGAACTTTCTTAGGGCCATACACCTAAAAAATTTCCCAATATAGTAAAATAATAATAATAAACAACAAATTTTACTTAAATGAGACTGAAATAAATTCAGTTATGCCTGGATCTATTTTCCAAATGTTATATAGAATCATAATTTATAATTTCAATTATTGAGTACTATATTTTACACATGTGCTATTTTATTCCAAGCATTTCACATTATGGAATTCATTACTACCAGTTACTCCACTGTGAAATATTTCAAAAGTGTTATTATTATGTAACAGATGCTAATTATCACACTTATTGACACCTTGTTTATCAAATTTCTCTTAATTTTTATATAATTGCTTGTATTGGCTTTCAAATTAAGTTTCAATTTTTTTTCTTACATAACCTTCCAGCCACATCCCAGACTATATCTTATTCCACTAGTTTCCAATATTTCCTTTATCTGTCTTTCTTTCTTTGCCTCTTCCAACTTTGGCCATAGTCAGAAATGTTGAGGAGACACTTTTTGTTTTCCTTTCTCTGTGTCTTTAAAGCATTCTGAATTCTACTGTCTGGAGAATTGGGAGTGTATGGGGAGGGGAGAGGGGGGGAAGCGTCATTAGTTTTTCCCAACACCTTTTCAGCTTTCTCTAAATTCCCCTTCCCTTAAAACAATAAAGACAATATATATTTGAAAACCCTCTCAACAGCACAGACTTTAGATCTACAAATCGAGTATAAAAATGTTCATTTGACTAAATTAACCAAGTTCCCATCTCTTATCAAGACAAATTAGATTTATTTTTCTATAGTTTTTCTAGTTTCTACTTATATTTATCTCTCAAGATTTTACCTGGTTCCCAGGCAAGCATTTCCATTCAAAAGCATTTTAGGCCATTAGTCACTTGCTACATCTGGCCCAGTCTTTTTCCTTTGTCCTTCCTTCCTTTTCAACATGGTTGGGGACAGGAAGGGAAGAGGAAGGGAGAATCCCATTTATGGCTATTTAGTTTCACTTTAGATGAATTTAAATTTCACTTCACTTGCCCAGCAAAAATCAAAGGTATCTTTAAATCAAAGGTAACTTTCTCCCTTCAGCCCCAGTAGACTTTTACTTTAGCTAAACCCCTACGTGTCCTTTTACTTCAAGGAAAACCATTTCCCAGATTCCCCCTCCAAAACTCACAATTACCCTTTAAAAAAAAAAAAATTAACAGAAAGCCTGAAGAAGTCCTTACCCTCCTTGCAGGGTGTACCTTAAAAACAAAAACCTAAAGGCCAGAACATACTACAATATAAAAAATAATGGCCTTCTTTCTGACACTGAGTCCCAATAAACAGAAATCTCAAAAGCTCTCTTTGGGAACACTATATCTCCTACCAGAAATGTAGGGCTCATATACCACAACCCTCCTGCAAGAGACTTTATATCATGCATTCTCAACAAGATTGAAATGGTACAGGCCCCTATTCCAGTGTACCCAACGTCTCAGGCAGCTCTCCAAAATTCTGTGCAAGCAGTAGCAATAATGTCTCTATGCTGAGGAGACCTTTTTACTGTTGAGAATAAAAATTCAGAAAGGCTGTAGTTCAGACACTTAGAATAGACAAATAGATACATATATGCTTCTCCTGGAATGATCAAAGGTTAGAATCAGAAGTTTCAAGTTGAGGGAGTCAAAATCTCAACTCAGTTTTTTAGGAAAGGGCCTCTTTGTAGGTGACAGAGTTTCTCCTGTTGAGTGCTCAGACTTCTTCAGGTCTATCACTTTACCTCAAATATTCCCTTGTGGTTTGTCATAACTGTGACAAAAAGTTTCAAGAGATAGTTTCTGGGTAATTTAATCATTTTATTAATAAGGCCAGCAATTTATTAATAAAAGCATGGCTATTTGGCCATCCCTGTTAGACCTAAAACTCCTAATGGTGTTCGGGATCATAGTTTATATACCATTTGAAAAGAAGGTGCTCCTGAGGAGTAGCATTCAACTCTGATTGGTTAACCAAAGACAGTGTGGGCTATATTAAAATCAACATCTTGGAGTATATGAGTAGGTCACTCAAATCTTGGCCAAAGAGATCAATTTCCATATCACCTGTCATGATAATTGGGAGAATCAACATTTTCTCTGGTTCTGTTGGGACAAATTCAGTGAATTTAGCCTAAATTTAGAATTTTTTTTACTGTCTGATTAGATCCTGGTCTGGGTAAATCGTTAAGAGAGATTCCTCTCACTGGTTGATTTCTGAATGAGGAAGTAGAAAAGGGAAAACCTTGATCCAAATATAATAACTAATTATTGAATATATGAGAGAAATATTCATTTCTTACTTGCCTAAGTACTTGTCTTAACAATTCCATCAGAATCATTCCCTTTCAGTCTTAGTGGGAGGGATGTTGTTTGATAGAAAATTGGTTAGATAATATTAAAATATAGGGATGATGTAGCATATCTGTCATGTTTAATGTTAAAAGAAAATATACTTGCCTGTTAATTGAAAGGATGTCAACTCTGAATCAAGTTCCAAATTAGCTTTCTGTGATTAAATATTTGAAAACCAAAAATTACTCATCTTCTTACATTGTTCCTTTTTGCTAATTTTTAAGACGTTCATAATTATGTCACTATAGTTTATAATATATATAAAACATTATATATATGTACATTTTAAAAACCACCTCCCTTGGGATATTTTTGAATTTCCATTTTTGTTTTTCTTTAACACATATAGGAATAATTCTATTTCTATTTTTTGTTTTTATGCTGGCAAATAAGAATTATTTATTTGATAGTAAAAACAAATTTATCTATAACACATAAAATGCTTTTGTATTTCTCCTTTTCACATCACTTTGGGAACTTTGTTATCTTGCTTTTCCTCATTTTTCAGAATTTCAAGTTGTGGACTAAATAAAGTCTGTTGGAAAACTTAACCATCATTTGAAAAATGTTTCTGTGGAGAAATGTAATACAGTATGTAGGAAGGACAGAATATTGTTGCAACAAAGCATAACAAGAAAGAAACAGGCATTTGGTGAATGCTTATATCAATGGCTGTCCATCTAGAGGAAAGAATGAAAAATGGTCACAACCTGAATCTCATCTTTGCAATAGATGTAATGGCTACTAGTTACCTACTCTTTGGTAAAAAGAGAATGTTGTGATTTAGAAAAATACTTTTTGTTCTGGAGGGAAAGATAAAGAGGAAGAGAGTAGAATACATAGGGATAATCTTTTTATCTGAGAGTCATTCATGCCATAAAAGAGAAGGGCCTAGATGCACATTTCTGTATTTTTCATTCTTTTAGCTTTTAGTTCCTATACAGGAAACCTGAGAAAATATATGTGTGATACCCAAATATAATAATAATAATATCTAACATTTATATGACACTTAACAGTTTTGCAAAGTTCTGTACATGTATTATTTCATTTTATCCTCATTACAGTTTTGAGATATCTGTAAAATGTGAATAATAATAGCAGCTAAGGAAACTAATTAATTCAGTGACTTACTCTAGATTTCACAGTCAATAAATGTCAAAAGTAGGATTCATATTCAAGTCTTTCAGATCCCATGTTTAGCACTCTATCCATTAAGACTTAGCAGTCAACTGATTAACTGCTGACTTGCAGAAGAGTTAGCATATCCATAGAATTTCATTTCTCATATTGATTAAGGTCAAGAGAGAGATCTCTTCTGCAGGAAAGTCTCTGAGCTATATATTTTAGAAAACTAGCATCATGGAGATTTTGAAGGAACTAAAGAAGCCATCAATCTGACCTCATTTTGCAAATTAGGAAACTGAAGCTTCAGGTGATTAACTTTCCCAAGATCAATTACGTTTTAGGGTTCAGAAATGTCGGAACCCAGATAGGCCTCTGGGTCATAGGGAGGCGTTGAGCTCTGGCAGGAGATTATAACAATCCTTCTGCAGATGATCTATTTTGGGTTGACCAGATAAAGGACAAAAAAAAAAAATACTTTGGTTGTAATATTTTTGAAGTAATTTGATCAAATATTGCTTTCATTTTAAACTGCTAAATTGGCCTATTTTTGCAGCTTCCACTCAGTGGCTTTACTTTTGCCTTGTGAGGCCAAGCAGAGCAAACCTAATCCCATTTCCACTTGACAGTCTTTCCAGTCCTTGAAAACAGTTCTCTTGTCAGGCTGAACACCCCCTTTTCATTCAGTCATTTCTCATGCAGCATGATCTCAAGAATAATCACCATCCTACTTGGTCCTCTGACTCTAGCTTATCATTGTCCTTCACTTGAATCCCAGCTCTGCTACTTACTATCTTTAGTATCTTAAACAAAACATTTAAACTCTCTGGATCTCAATTTATTTTTGATTTAAAAAAAAAGTGGAAATTAGACTCTGACTCATTTCAGGGACTGGGGGTAGATACTTCTTTGACCCATGAAATTCTTGGCCCTCATTTATGGAGTGCATTCTGTCACCCTGTGCTGCCTGCTATTAACAATTAAGAAAATGCCTTTTAACCTGTCACCATCCGAGTTGCAGCCAGGACAATCAATTATTGGAGGTCAAGGAGGCACTCGATATCCCTAAACTTTTGATCATGGTCCAAAGCCCCAACCCCCCTCCAGGAATGTGTTGGAGAGTTAGAGTGAAATCATATGGCTAAGTATTGCCTGAGAACAAAAACCTCCTTTACCTTACAACTGAATAGTCCATTATCACTTACTCTTCCTGACACCAGTGTCTCAGGAATGGTAAGGGAGAGCCACAGAGGAAGGAAATCAGGTAAGTAAGCATTTATTAAGCACTTCTGTGCCAGACACTATGCTGACTCTTGGGAATATAAATATAACTAGAAAAATAGTCCCTGACCTCAAGGAGCTTCAAGATAACCTATAAAAGGAAGATGGAAGGTGGGAGGTGGGAGGTGGGGGTAGGTGCAGATGATCCAGATGAAACTGCTGGGCCCAAAAGTCCTGAGGAGAGCCTGGAGAGGAATAAACTGTAGCTGATGTGGATACCTTCCTTAAATGGGAGTTCTAGGAAGAACTGTCCCTTGGAGGGATAGGTTTAAGATTGAATGGTACTTTTAATGAATGATTTGAAGGCTGGAGGTGGCTTCAGAATGAAGAGCTAGAGCCTGGCAATGGAAATCTGAACTGTAGACTGCAGAGAAATGAAGTGGCTTCCCCAGAATCACACTCCTTCACAAGCAAGGCCTTCCTTATAATCATCACTTTACATTTGTCTATTCCCCACTATGAATAGCAAATTCCCATTTTCTGCTCCCCCCAGCCCTGTAATTCAGGGCTGATCTTTGTTAAGATGACAATCTCCACCCCTAGTTACCTCTTCCCACATTCTTACTCCTCTCTAATTCATCTCAGCCATCTCTTTCTACTATTTCTTCTCATGGTTTTCCCATCTTGTGCTCACACTTTCTGGTCAACAGAAAGTTTGGTCAGCCTCCTTGAGGCATTAGGAGCAACATAAGCAAGTTTTTCAAAGACCTAGATAGGAAACCACTCGCCCTTTTGATATTCAAAGAAGCATCTGAAATACTTCATATAATTACTTTAATATCATTGTATCTAGCATTTATAAGCATTTCCTGTGGGTTAGGCATTTTGCTAAGCATTTGATATATATTATCTCATTTGATCCTCACAATAACTCTGGGAGGTGAATGCTATTATTATCCCCATTTTGCAATTGAAGAAACTGAGGAAGACAAGTTAAGTGACTTTATCTAATATCACTTTATCTAATGTGTTTAAAGCTAGATTTGAATGTAGGTCTTCCTGACTCTAAGCCTATCACCATCCATTGTACCATCTAGGTGCTTATTGCTATTTTAAAATACACTTATTATTTCTTGCCATATAAAAGCAAAATTTAAAATCCAGATTTCAAGAATAAATTCTGATCTGCTTCAGGATCCCCTTGATTTAGGCTAACTCCTGTGACATAATCAATCAATATTACCCAAAGATTGAATGAGGTAAGATATCAAGCAATTTGCAAGCATAAAGTTGTAATATTAATGTCATTTTTAGTTATTGGATTATTTTTAATGAATTAAATGAGGTCTTTTTTGTGGCAGTTGGGGTTGTGACTTGCCCAAGGTCATACAACTACGGTCTGAGGCCAGATTTGAACTCTTTTGGTGCTCTATCCACTGTATCACCTAGCTATTCCTAAATTGTGTGTGTTTTCAAGTTACAATTTAGAGTTCTGTGTAGGTCTTGAGTGTTACCAAAGTTTCTGACCTATATTTAGAAAAATATGATGTTGACTGATGTCAGTTTTATCAGCAGCATTTACCATTATTTCTAATACTTTCTCATTCCAAAGCATTTAAGTGATAAAATGGATAGAGCACTGGAGTTGGAATCAGGAAGATGAGTTCAAATCCTGTCTCATATTTGTGAGTCATATATGTGTGACTCTGGGCAAATCATTAGTTTCCTTATCTTTAATTAGGAGATAATCATAACACCTACTCCGTAGGTTATATAAGAATCATGTGAGATAACATGTAAAAATTATTTGCAATCCTTAAAGCACCAGATAAATGTTTGCTACTAGTATTTATTCACCTTTAGAAGTTAAACTGAATTTAAGTGAATTGTCTGTTCATAGTATGCTATTTTCCTGGGTTATTTCTACAACTGATGGAATAGCAAGCTAGTGTTCATTCTACATAACCACTAGGTGGTGCTACAATGAAACTATTGTCTTCCATTTGAAGTGGTTCTCAAACTTTTTTTTTTTTTTTTTTTGGTTTTTTTTTTTTTTTTTAATTTCTGGCCACTTCTGTGGAGTAAAAGACTAAATTAATCCACTCTTTCTCACCTTCTTCCATTTAACACAAATACAAGAAAGCAAAAACACCTTATTGAAAGTCTGATATTACTTCTGATAAAACATAGGTGATATGTTTCTATATTTATTTTCATAAATTATGAATTTATTTAAAAGGCTGAAATACAGACATCACTATATAATGAGCATTAGTCCTACAAGATCCTAGCCTATGAAAATTTGAAGGCCCCAGGACTATATTTTGAGAACCTTTTAAGAATTCTGCACTACATGAAAAAATTTACATCAGTGAACTTTGCAATTTCAATCTTCTATTGGAAGTAATTCAAGGTATTTCAGATTTAGAGCCAGAAAGATTCTCTCTCTATTTCAGTCTATTCTCTCCTCAACTGTCAAATTGATCATCACTCACTGAACCCCAGTGGTTCACTATCACCTCCATAATCAAATATAAAATCTTCTGTTTGACTTTTAAAGCCCTTTAAAACATGCCTCTTTCCTATATTTCCAGCCTTCTTTTTTTTTTTTTTTTTTTTTTTGCTGAGGCAATTGGGGTTAAGTGACTTGCCCAGGGTCACACAGCTAGGAGTGTCTGAGACCAGATTTACTGACATTTCTGAGCCTAGGTATGACATCCTGTTACACAGTTGGCCAACTATAACTCATCCAAAATCAGAGAACTTATTCTATTACCTCCCTGCCTTTCTCCTCACATAGCAAATTTTATTGATAAGCACAAATGTAAAAGAAGATGAAACCTATTGTTGATTTTTAATTTGTTATTCATGCTAGTATAGTGAGGAGTAATTTTGAATTGTTTTTTGAATCCCAAGTAATAGAGACCATGAAGTTTTACAACTGGTGGGTAATTTAATTTATAAGCACTCACCCTAACATTCTTTTATTATGTTAATATGATTAGTAGGATATGTCACTTAGGGAAAATGTGACAAAATTTTCAAAATTGGATTAAGAATTTTACATGCAAAAATTGTTTGAAACATCTACCTAATAATATTAGGAGGAACATTTTCCAATTCAGGCACAACAATTGAAATTCTCTGATGTTTCCATTTAATTATATGGTCTTAATTTTCTTAATTCTTTTTGTTGTCTATAGGGATATTGTCTCTCATCATCATAATGAGGTTGCTGTTTGTCAAAATTACTTGAATCTTTTTCATAAATTCAGAAGATTTCCAAAACCTGTGTGTAGGACAAACAATGCTTGTGCTGCCATGCCTGAACAAATGCCAAATGGTCCCCAGACTTTCATATCTTGTAGAGCATGTTTTACCAAGAGGTACCTATCCCTTGTGGTTCTTGGTCAGTGAGAGAGTCACCTCAGACATTTATTGTATACTTAGTATGTTATGAGTTAATGTTTAATTAAGTGGAACATAATCAGTATAAGTTGTGCCCATTTCCTTCTTCACTAACGTTATGTTTGCACCTCAGTAAAGGGATTACCCCCTTCTGATTTTGTGTTGCCCATGGAAGACTGCCTTCCATGCATTTAAATTGTAACGATCCAAAAAAAGACCCAGGGTCTTTCTGTGAATCACAGGGGGAAGAATGTGAGACTTAATTCATTTGGACCCATACTCCTTTCCAATCAGTATCAATCAGTTTGATATGATTCTCTAGGATTAGTGATTTTAAGTTCTCTATATTAGGGCCCAAAGCTGTGAGCCGCAGAGTGTAAACTCACTTGTTTAATCATAGGAAGCTAATGAGAGCCCCTTCACCCATGTTTTTCATTGTCATAGTGATCCAGCCTAATGTGTTTTTTTTTAATTAATACTTTTTATTTGCAAAACATATGTATGGGTAATTCCTAAACATTAACCCTTACAAAGCTTTCTGTTACAAATTTTCCCCCCTACTCCTCACCCCTCCCCTAGATAGCAGAATATCCACTACATGATAATTATGTTAGAATACTTAAATCGAATATATGTATAGTTATTGCATCATTTTTTGTGCAGGAGAAATTGTATCTACAAGAAAGAATAATCCGATAAAGGAAAGACAATGCAAGCAAATCTCAATAGAGAACATGAAAATGTTATGTTGTGGTCCACACCTCACATCTCTCTCTCTAGGTGTATATGCCAGCCTAATGTGTTGAAGGTAACTTAATTACATGGAAAGTTCTCCAACTTATTTTTATACCTCCACACTTCTCTCTTTTGTCCAACGTGAGCAAGTAATCATCCTATGACCACATAGTCTGTGGAGCTGCCCCATACTTTCCCCACCCTGTGACACTCTCCTCCCCACTGATGTGTCATTTTTGGTCCTCATGGGTCAGGTCTATCTACCAATGAGTTTTTGTCTTTCACTATGCCTCTTTTTCATATTTGGGTTTCAAATATATATAAAATCAAATATAAAAACAAGGACCTAGAAGAAGGGGCACCTCGGATTGTGAGGAATATCTAAGGTCCAATCATTAGAGGGGACTGAGGACTCTTTAATAAAGTACCATTGACTCAGAGCTCTGCCTCAGTGCTTTTTCTTGTAGGTTGGGCAGTTTTATTCCCCACAATTGATAGGAGAACATCCAAGTAGACATGGCCAGCTGCTACTGGATGTGGAAGTCATTTGCATAGGGATGATAATAGAGTCAATAGGAGTGATAAAACCATAAAGGAAGAGAGTCTTAAGGAAGAAAGAAGTGTCAAAACAAAGACCATGGGAAACTAAAACTTAGGAAACAAATGGGTGGTGATCTAGCAAAGGTCCCAGAGAAAGAACAGTTAGACAAAAAAAGAAACAGAAGAGAGCAGTGTCATGGAAAGCAAGGGAGTCTTAGCAACATCCAGGAAGAGCTGACAATTGTGTCAGAAGACTGGAAGAAATCAGAGAAGATGAATACTGAGAAAAATGGAAAGCAACCTTGGAAAGAGCCATTTAAAGAAAATGGGGCCATGGTAGACTGCAAAGGATTGAGAAATTATTGAGCAATGTGAATAAGTGTTTATTAGGGATACGTGTAAGCAAATCTTTCTAGCAGTCTGATATAAAAACTAATAACAGTAATAATAGCTAGTTCTTACATGGTACTTTAAGGTTTATAAAGTACTTGACAAATATTAATTCTAATAACAACCCTATATGCAATCATCATCCCCATTTTATAGATGAGGAAACTAAGGCAGACCAAAGTTAAGTGACCTGCCCAGGGTTATAAAGCCACATCTTTATTTTCACTCATATTTGGTTTTCTTTATAATTTCATAAATCATATTTTATTCATCTAAATGTATGATTCTGTTAAGGGCTCGTAGATTTCATCAAACTATCAAAAAAGTCCATGATACCCACAATCTGAGAGTAGATTTAAATTTAGGTATTCCTCAGTCTAGATCTGACATTCTAATAGTTGAGCGCCTTATCTGCCTTTCATCAGAGGGAGAGGAGATATGGTCCTGTGTATGAATGTAAGTGAAGATAGATAAGTGTGATGAGTTAAATTTTCTGAGACATCATTTCTGGGTAATTAACACTCATTTTCTCTCATAATCCAAAGATGCCCTCTGAGAACATTCAGTGTTTAAAAAGTATTATAAAAGGTATACCTGAGACTGGAAGTCAGCTCTGATTGGTTAACAGTCAATGAGAGGATGAACATATTAATGAGGAGGTGGATAAAAAGTTTTCTGCTATTCCTGCTGAGAATGTGACCCAATCACGAGGCTCATGCTACCTCCAGCATCTAGACAAAGAATCCATCTCTATCCAGATGACTTTTGCTGATTTCCCCCTTAATAAGCTGGGTCATCCTGTTCCTAAGGGGAAGGGGAAAAGGGAAGTTGATTTCATAAGAGCAAAATGTTGCTAGATTCTATTTATAAGGTTTTGTAGTTGATGGGGTCTCGTTCAAGATCAAAAAGCATGTACCCTGAGGATTTGGGCTATTTCACCTATCAGCAATATCCTTCGGAGGCTGACTAGAGGTTCTGAATGAGGAAATAGGAAAGGAAAACCATAATCTTAATTTAATAATTTGCTATTAATAAAAATAATAATTTCTCTCAAAAGGTAAGTGAAGGGTTTTTGTTTGTTTTTGCTGAGCAATCAGGGTTAAGTGACTTGTCACACTAGTGACACTAGCTAGGAAGTGTTAAGTATCTGAAGTCACATTTGAACTCAAGTCCTCCTGATTTCAGGGCTGGTCTCTACCCACTGAACCACCTAGCTACCCCTTGTTTTGTTTTAAAGGTCTTATGTATATTTGTAGATAGCTGGAAACAGTAAATAGAGATTCAAGGTTTGAAAGATAGGGAATTACCTGTGGATCAAACATAATAATAAACCATGGAATAATAATAATAATAATAAACCATAGGAAATTTGATGAAGTAGAGAGATTAGCCTTAACTAAAGAACTACCTTATCCTCAGATACTGAAGAAAACAAGAAGAGAAGAGATGAAGATATAGAAGGGTTCTGAAGTATGAATTAGGGAAGAAGAGGCTTATCACTTCTAATGGTCATTCTTTTAAGTCAAGTCAGAGAGGTCATTTGGATGGATTTATTGGGGGCAGTGTTGAAAACTTAATGAAATAGGAAAAAACAGGCAGCTAGGTGGTGCAGTGGATAGAGCACCAGTCCTGAAGTCAGGAGGACCTAAGTTCTAAGACACTTAACATTCCCTAGCTGTGTGACCTTGGGCAAGTCACTTAACCCCAATTGCCTCAGGAAAAAAACAAACAAAAAAAAAAGAATTGTAATTAATGAAATAGGAAAAAACTTAAGTCAGTTGCTGCAGAGAGTATGCTAATCAAAGAAAAAATTTAATTTGTTCTGTAGCAATAAAAGTATGCACAACTAAGATTAGATAAAAATAAAGTTGTGAAAAGTTAGTGTGGATATTATCTAGTTTTATTGAGATCTAAGGTGAGCAGCTAGGTGACACAGTGGATATCTAGTGCCAAGCCTGAATTGTGGAAGATTCATCTTTCTGAATGCAAGTCTGGTCTCAAAAAACTTACAGGATCATGAAAAATAGGACACAACTGAACATCAATACAACCAAGGTATCTCTCTTGTGCCCAGAATAAAGATGTATGCCATAAGAATTGAGGATGCTGATGAAGTGGGGACATTAACATATATTGAAGTATGAGGGCAAGAACTGAGAGAGACAGGAAGACTGTGAATCCTAAACCAAACTTGAAAAAGGGAGCAAATGTCCTAGAGAGTAATAGATCGAAGGAACAAGGGCCTTGACAGGTTGATACAGATCAATGAAATGAATCTTAAGAGCAGGGAAGGCTATTAAACGTTAGTAGTTACATAGTTAGTAGATACATGTTTTGTATATTACCTTCCTTATATTATCAAGTCATTTCCTGTTTTGAATGGGAGGATGAAATTAGAGATGCCTCGTGTTGTTGAATATTATCAAGCCTGTCCTCCAGGGAAATGACACTAAAATTATCTCCTACCACTTTATATTTTTGTTCTTATTAATTTGCCCATTCTGCATATTTCCTTTGTAAAAATAGAAATCTCCAAATGAATGTTTCACATCCTTCACAACTTCCATGAATCCATTTTAGTATTCATTTGGCAGCTATATATTGCAGTGGATAGAATGCTCGGCCTGGAATCAGGAAAACCTGAATTCAAATATGACCTGAATTCAACAAGTTGAGTAACTTTGGACAAGTCATTTAATTTCTCTCTGCCCCAGTTTCATCATCTGTAAAAATGGAAGTAATAAAATCACCCACCTCTCAGTGTTGTGAAGATCAAATGAGGTTATCTTTGTAAAGTGTGAGCATTATATGCTAGCTAAAGGAAACAATGATGTAGAGTATCTTAATAACTTTTGCAAATCTTGTGCAAAATCATGAAGTTTGAAAAATTTATCTTTGGCCCCTTTCTTCTGTACTCTTATTTTAAATGAATATAAAAATATCATTTTAATTTTATTTTTAGCATTTTGATTATACAAATCAAATTATATGATGCATATACTCCCTCCCCTTTTCTCTGATGCTCTACCTTTGTTTTTCTCTCCTTGTTTCTTTTTCTTTCTGCCTTCCTTTGAATGCTTCCTTTCCTCTTCTCTACATTTCAGCCTTTTCTTGTGTAAATTATGTGATCCCCATGTATGACCATAAGTATTATATAAAGTTGTCTTACAAGAAGACATTCTCTAGAATCTTGTCCTCTCCTTTCCAAGGAAAAAACTGTGATTCCTCCCTTAATAGCAGGAAGAGAAAGAGCCATGAGGCAGAACATTCTGTTCTCTAGTCTCCAAGAGACAGGCACCATACTATACCTGCCTCATTAAATATTACTGGTCAGGAGTACAGTAAGTTCAAAACAAAACTACTTCTTTGATTATTCAATTGAGCAGGGAGAGCTGAGTTTATCCCAAGTTACTATATTATTATTATTGAAACAGGTTTAATTCCTTCCTACCAAATGCTATATAAAAGATCATTACAAAAAAGCTAAACTCATTTGTTGAAGAAAATAGAAAAGAGAATTTTTTTAAAAATTGAGAAAATATGCAAAGTCAATGTGCTTTTCTGCTAGAAATAATATATTTTAGCTCTCAAATCCAAGAGAGAACTCCTGATATCACTCAAAAGGAAATTCCCTAATCTTTAAGGAGGCAAGATAGAAATCAAGATTGTGTTTCAGAGCCAGCTTCCCTTTGTCTGCCCCTTTCAGAATCTGTCTGTCTTCACTGATTCTACCCAGAGTCTGGGAACCACATACACCTTTCTCAAAAAAAGTAATGAATGTTTCCCTTTTCCAGGGCTCTGGTGCTCACCCTTCTCACAACATCACACCAGCAATCAGAAGAAAATCATGCAAAAAGTTCCAGCTTGACTTGAAACCCTGCTTACACTTCTTTTCATGATCTTTCCTTCCTATGCTTTGTTGTGTTTTCTAAATCTTGTTTTTGGTGCTCCTGTAACAAGGTGCTCCTTGTTATTTTCTGCTTACACCTAAAAAGAATAGGGTTCTTCTAAGTACTTTTTAGATATTAATTATAATGTGGGAGGGACAGTGAATGGAAGGCAATTATAACTATTTTTCTAGATAATGCATTTCTTTCCCTTGATTAGGGAAAAGGCACAATTTAATGATTGGCAAGAATTTAATTTCAAAGGCTTGTATTCTCTGATAACCAGAGAATATCTATTTCAAGATTTCAAGGATATCTGCTGAAATGAATTGTTAAACTGTTAGCTCCACATATACCTATTCTATTTTGTTCTGTCTTCTGAGAAGATAGGGATCAAGTAATTGGGAAATTCATGTAGCAGAAAGGGTAACTCAAATAGCCTAGAAGACTTAATGGCCAAGTGATCATTGTATAAGAGCAATGAATTTGTGTTAGTGTTTCTCAAGTAATGAGAGGAAGCAGAATTAATAAGTAGTTCAGTACACAAAGCAAGATTTTAGAGAATAATGATGTTTATATTCAATAGAAAGATCAACTTCTGGCCCCAAGGCCTGTATTAGTCTGGACCAGGTCTTTGAGGAATCTTATTCCTGGGGAATAACATATTTGTGTGAACAAGTATTTTTATTTTATTCTTGTTTTAAATCAAAATATAGAAATAAACTCTACAGAACCAGATTTAAATGTGGTGCTGAGTCCAATGTTATAAACCTTTATTCAGATAAAAAAGTTAACATCAAAATTGAGTATAAACTCAATGATTATTATATTAAATATCTTCTGAGTTCTAATTTATTTCATTAAACATGTTACTTATAGTCAATAAAATTCACAAAACAAATATGTGAAGATTCTTTCTTACATGTATGAGAGAGTGGCCCTTGCCCAAATTAAAATCAGACTCTCAAGGTAAAAAAGGCAAAAAGTAATTTATGATGATCTGGAAAGAAAGGGCAACTCCCAACAGACAAAGTGTCAGTAGAAGAGTGCAAAGCCCAAACTGAAAAACATAAGATTAAATAGACCAGAAGCCTCTCCTCCCAACACTCTAAACAGGGAAGTCTATGCCAGAACCAAAAAAAAAAATTAGTAAATAACAAACTCTTAATTTAAATTTCCCAAGAGAACTGCTGTACAAGTAGATATTTTTGGAAGAGAATTCTATTATCTGAATTCCTAAAGCCATCATCACCTTTAAAAGAAGTACTTAAATGATAATTAAGAAGAGGTTGGAAATTGGAAGGGAAATGTTCATCCAAGACAATTGAATACCTGCTGCTTTTTAGCTACAGCTTGACCTATTATTCTTAAATCACAATTAGGACATAGTTCAAAGCCACATTCCCATGAGAGGTTTTTATTCAGTTTATCCCTTTACAATCCCTCCACTTTGCTTATTAACCTTTGAAGATCTCTCACACCATCCTTTGATACATTTCCTCAATCATTTTGTTCTTAGTCTCAATCCCTTTGGATCTGGTTTGTCTTTTTCCTACTGGGGTCCATCCTTGTTAGGAACCAAAGAACATGCTTTCAATTAGATCCTTTGGTTCCACCCTCTGAAGATCCAAGTCTACTGGGCCTCCCCCTCCAGGTTGTTCAGTCTTTCCCCCATGGAAACCCCGGTCATGTCTTTGAGGTTAAACTTTCCTCACAAAACCTACTTGTGGGCTATCCCATGGCTGCTACCTTCCTTTGGAGCAGCCCACCACAGCATTCTGCCTTATGTTTTTTTCCCCTTCTTCCATGCCACATGACATTTTCCCCAACTCCACTCTGCTTCTCAATCCCCATTCTCCTCACAACTAACAACTCATTTAGGGTGCTAAGTACCATGACAACTAAGGGCATGCCCCAATTTCCTGGGGGGCTCCCTTTCTACTGGAAAATTATGAGTTCCCCTGAAGAACTTGTCTTTCATATGCTCTCCCAATTCTATTTCACATTTACCATCCTTTCATTTCATTTGTAACTAATTCCACCAAATAAATCTACCTTTTGCCAAAGAGAATGAATTACCACTATGAATTCTTCACATGACCAGATCCCAACTTTTGGTGCCTGCCATCCTTTGGTGACAAACCCCACATCATAGATCACATCAAGGAGGACCAGCTCTGGAATGGGACATGGGCCAATTTTCTGACATCTTTGGCAATTTTCTTCACTCCTTGTTCATATCATCAATTTTCATATGGCAAAAATTTAATTTCCCATAAACTCTAACTTCTTTGCCAACAAGTAGTCAATATCAATCTATGCTGGAATACTGCTTCTCTAGTCTGAGTGGCCTGGTCTGCTAACAAATCCAGTGCCTTTGTTGTCTGATTAATAATTATTTAGACTGAAGTCTAATGGACCTATTCAGCATACAAATTGAGCCTGTACTCCCAACTCCCATCTGGGACCATCTATGACCCCTAACCATTTGTGTCCCTAATAATGTACCTGAGAGCACATACATGATTGGATAAAGCATCTTTAGCTAATTGTATACAACAACAATTCCACTTTATAGCCAGACTCCAGAATAATCAGGTGAATTCTTAATCAAAGAAACATCACTGGAAAACTGAATCAGAAGGATCCCACCTTAAGCAGAAGCCAAGGTTGTTCTCCCAACTCTTGCCTGATACTAACCTCCACCTGTTAATAATTCAAGATCACATTTCTCTGAGTAGCTTGTGGCATATGCCTTTCAGATGGTGGATTACTGGCTTGATAATCCATCAGACAGTCATATCTGAATTCAAAACTCCAAACATCAGCTACAGTACCAAGAGATTTTATCTCAAAAAGCAAGTCTCATTAATCAATTTAGCTGTCAAGGGTCACATATCTTAAATAAGTATTGACTATACCAGTAAGAGAATCATCCTAGGAAGTTCACAGTTTATCTTCATATCTAAGTAAATGGTCTTTAAATTCAACATTACACAATCATTTTGCTTTAAAATGCTTAATAACCAATCTATATCAAAACATGTTCAGGTACTAACCATGTTCATAAGAACAAAGACACAGACCATTGTTCTCAATCTCCCTAAACAATGGGAACAGCTTTAAAATTACTCGATACAATCAATTAAAACTCACATAGAATATACTGTCCTAATTTTACATTAAATAATCCTATCAGATACATTGTTGGTGGAACTGTGAACGGATCCAACCATTCTGGAGAGCAATTTGGAGCTATGCTCAAAAAGTTATAAAACTGTGCATACCCTTTGACCCAGCAGTGTTTCTACTGGGTTTATATCCCAAAGAGATCTTAGAGGAGGGAAAGGGACCCACCTGTGCAAGAATGTTTGTGGCAGCCCTTTTTGTAGTGGCTAGAAACTGGAAACTGAAGGGATGCCCATCAATTGGAGAGTGGCTGAATAAATTTATGGTATATGAATGTTATGGAATATTATTGTTCTGTAAGAAACGCCCAACAGGAGGATTTCAGAGAGGATTGGAGAGACTTGCATGAACTGATGCTGAGTGAAATGAGCAGAACCAGGAGATCATTGTACACAGCAACAAGACTATACGATGATCAATTCTGATAGACATGGATCTCTTCAACAATGAGATGATTCAAACCAGTTCCAATTGTTCAGTGATGAAGAAAGCCACATACACCCAGGGAGAGGCCTGTGGGATCTGAGGGTGGACTACAACATAGCATTTTCATGCTTTCTCTTGATGTTTGCTTGCATTATGTTTCTCTTCTCAGATTTTTTTTCTTGTAGATCCTATTTTTCTTGCACAGCAAGATAACTATATAAATATGTATACACATATTCGATTTTCCAAGTATTTTAACATAATTAACATGTGTTAGACTTCCTGCCATCTAGGAGAGGGGGTGGGCGGAAGGAGGGAAAAAAATTTGTAACAGAAAGCTTTGCAAGGGTCAATAATGAAAAATTACCCATGCATATGTTTTGCAAATAAAAAGCTTTAATAAAAAAAGAATTGGAAAAAAGAATCCTATTAGAATTAATGTTAATAATCTCTTCATCCTTAAAAAATGTTAATTTAACTTCCTCCAATCAAGGAGTCCTATAAACTTTTCTGGGAATACAAATAACAGGTAAACATCAATATTGTTAAAATTCCTCTAAATAGAATTAATCTTCCCTCCCACCAAAACATTTCTCATTGCCAAGTCAATTTTAGAGGTTATAAATTGTCCTTAACAATCCATTCTTGAGATTCCTCACAAGTCCTTTAAACCTGGTGTTCTCAGCCTCCAGACTGCAACCTCAGTCATCTGTAAAGTTTGATAAGTTCCTTCCTACTCTGCTTTTTCCAGTTCTTCCAGAATTGTGAACTCCAGAGGTATTGTCTGGGCCAGCAATTCTTTCTTGCTTCCTAAGGGCTAAAAGGGATGAGTACTCTGCTAGTATATAATTCCTTAAAAACTTATTCTTTGTTTCAAAACAGGGTCTTTCCCTTTTTTCCTCCAAAATAAAAGTAAACCAAACAAAATTTCATATGGGGAAAGTTCTAGGTCACTTCTGGGGACAGTACTAATTCTTTAACAAAACAGTAGATAAACATTTGGTCCCAAGCAATTTAGTCTCTAACATCAATTTGATAAACATATCTTAAGAATCCTTCTTTCCATTTTGCCTGGTGAGGGCAGATGTGTAAGTGTGTGGAATCGCCCCTCAATTTGCAATCCCTCACCACTTTTTCTTATAAAACCTTAGAAGTAAAATATGTTGGGTTTTTTTTTTTTGAGAATCCATAGTCTCCACCAATTTGGTACAATTTGTTCCAATGTTATTGTAGTAATCCTTCTTAAAGCAGCAAAGCCCAGGGGAAACCTTCCACCCATTCCCACTATATCTCAGTTCCCCCCCCCCGGTATCATTTTATTAAAACCTAACCTGAATATTTTGAAGCCATACTCCCTCCCTCTAGAAGAATACCTCCTCAATACCTTCTTATTTATCTTTAGATATATTACATACTTTTCAGATACAATTTGTTCTACAATTACACATATTTCTAAATGCCACATTTTCTTGCTTTTACTTCTTTGTTAAAAAGAGAAAGCAAGACAAACCTTAAGTTTCAGAATATAGGTAGTATCTAAATAACTTTGGTCCAAATTTCACAAAATTTATACCAAATTTTACATATACAGCTGGGCTGACAAAATGTTAAAGTATAGCTCATACATATAATTTTTACAAATTACCCTATGTATAATTTAAGAAGTAACATAGTAACTTAACTGTATTTCATCTAATTAGGAGATACAAACATGTGACCTCTTTAGGTAAATTACTAGAGAACCAAAATTTTAAACTTCAAATCAAATACAGATTTAAATTTCTAGTAGCAGTACTTCAATATAAATGCCCATGTATTTCTCAAATCTTATACTGGAATAAACAAGTTTGCAATTTTAGCACACACTAGTTAATAATTATCTCATGCGATTTCAGAATCAAAACCAATTTAAATACAGCCCCAAAATTTAAGGTGGCAGAAAACTGCCCTTTCAAATCTGTCTACAAGGTTTTAAGAAACTGTCAGATTTTAGGGCCCTGGAGGAGTGGGTCAGAGAATTATGGACCCAGGTGCCAGCTGCAGGTTTGTGATCCAGTGACTAGCTCACTCTTCATACAAGAAATGGTGGAGAGAGGGAAGAGGGGAGGATGTCAAAGATGTTAGGGCAACAGTGCAAAAACTCAGATAAAAATACAATAAACTAACTCAACTTAGCTGATAGTGCCAAGCAGCTTAAAACTTGTCTCAAAAACCCAGAATGTTTTAGCAGTTCTATAACTTTATTTCTACAGACCCAAATTGATCAGTTCTAAATCCACAAAAAAGTCAGTTTTGGTTTTTTTTTTCTTTTTGGTGACAATTAAAAACTTTCCCCATTTCAAAACTAGTCTTTCCTCTCTCTAGCTAAAAGCTATTTGCATAAGTCCAATTATGTATAAAACAATTGCTTTTAAAGTCCAAATAACCAGATCTTTTCCTTTGTAATTCAGCTGACAGAGAAATCCAGAAGACAAAACATAGGCTCTCACATACACAAACACAAACTGATTTTTTAAATCAATCAAGCTCCCTTCCAGGCCCCATCTGGAGGTGACTCGAAGTGGGGAGTTCTGAGCAGAAGCCATAGGAGCCAGCTGAATACTGAAGGCTCTTTCTACCCAGCCCTCGAAGGATGGATAGTTCCTCCAAGCCAGAGGAGCATCTGCCCAAACAAAACAGAAGTATTTAATCCTTATAGATTTTCTAGCAAAGATATAAATTAAAGAAAGGAGCAGAATCTGGAAACAAAACTGAGTAACTTGCCCAGGAAAAAATGCTGAACCCAAGGGAAACTACATGAGGATTTTTTTGTAAAGAAAAGAAATCTCCTAGTCCTCAAGTAGCAGAATTTTTTGAGTTACTTTTGCCACACGTATCATCCATGTGAGCCCCACTACCGTTCTTTTTTAATTTTAAATGATTCAACTATTGGTTAAATATGTAATAGAGTATTCTCTACATTTATGTGGGAGGAATGTTTTGAAGCCATGGCTTGTAACTTGCTATCTTCATTTTTAATAAGCTAATTGTATACAGGTTGACTGTTAAAGGACAGCAAACAAATGAGAACTGGTGACCTGTAATATTAGGAATAGGCACTCACAGGACCAAAGGAAAATATTGTCCCTCTATTTGTCAGTCTAGCAAACCAGTCAAAGAAATGAGGTTGTTCTGGCATTACCAATTCTTAATGAAGCCATGCTGGCAAAATGGCTGTTTAATGGCACTATGCTAGGCTGGGAGTAAAGAAGACTGGATTTCAAATCCAGGCTCAAACACTTACTGGTTGCATGACGATGGGCAAATCATTTAAGTTCTTTTTATCTCTATTTCTCAGCTGTTAAAAGGGAGGAAATAGCAGAGTTAACCTTACAGAATTGTTATAAGAATTTAAAGAAATAATAAAAGTGCTTAACACAATGCTTGGCAACTAATAGGCACTATATAAATGCTTATTTCCTTCTTCTGCCCCACACTCCTCCAAACTCTTGGTGATAATAGGTTCCCATATGTTCACTAATTTTATGTTTGGTAATACATTTTACAATTTTGCTAGGAATCAAAGTAAAATTTATTTATTTTTATTTTATTTTTTTTGCTGAGGCAATTGGGGTTAAGTGACTTGCCCAGGGTCACACAGCTAGGAAGTGTCTGAGACCAGATTTGAACTCAGGTCCTCCTGACTTCAGGGCTGGTGCTCTAACCACTGCGCCACCTAGCTGCCCCTCAAAGTAAAATTTATTGACCTGTAGTTTACATACTGCGTTCTATTTCCTTTTTGAAAATTGAAGTGATGTTTGTTCATCTTGCATATGTCCTGTCCTGTCAGATGTCTCCTTTTCTCCAAAATCCTTTGAAGGTCACTTATTGTGGCTCAAGAATTACATATGACACCTCTTTCAATATTCTGTAGTTCATTTGCCCTACTGCCCTGAGATTATTAAGAGTCAATAAATCCTCTCTTATTATCTCTTACCTATCTTGGATTTCTACTTATTTGCCATTTTTATTTTGTTCTCTTCTGTCCAAAGGTCATTCTCCTTGGCAGAGAAAAAAGAAATCAAATCAAAGTTGAATAATTCTTGTTTCTCTCATCACCTAGTATCATTATCCTATCCCCATGAATCAAACTTTTGGAATCAGGAAGACCCGATTCAGCCTTATGATCATGGACAGTCACTTACCTCCCAGCCTTTAATTTTCTTTTCACCCACATGGCTTAAAACAAAACATAAACAACCTTCCCCCCCAAAACCAAAATTCCACAATGAGATGCTCAAAGTTAGAGAAGCCATGCCAAATGTTCATAGGGACTATTTTTGTCTAACTCATGGCGGAGTATTCCAAGTTCTTATTGGTGTAATCAACCATAATCGAACATACTGTAACTCTACTCTAACATAGTAATGTCATTTTGGTCCTCTTCCAGAACGAAGGACAACAACAAACAAACAAAGAAGAGAAAAAGAGGACTGTATTTGAAACTATGAATTTCTACTATATTCAGTTTCAGGATTTTTTTATATAGACTATTTCAAATTTAGTAGTTTCATCATTGCCTCTATGCTGTGCACTCATCTGAACTGCCTTCCACTCTCTTTTCTTTATTTCTTTAATGTTTCATTGACATTCTTTCCTTTTTAAAATATTACTCTCACTCCCACTTTCTCAGAACTGTCCCCCACCAAATACAAGCCCTCTCGTAACAAAGAAAAATAATAACCCAAGTTGTTCTGTAGGTTCTTTCTAATTCATTATTCATTAGTTCATGCAAGTGGTTATAGGTTCTCTGAATCATTTTTGTCATCATTTTTTGTTGCAGAGATATTCCTTTATATTCACTTACTGTTCTTTAATTGATAGATACCCCTTTAGTTTTCAGTTCTTTGCTGCAACAAAAAGTACATCTATAATATGTTTATATATATGGGGTCATAGAATTTTATGCTCTAGATCTTACCTGTCCTTATTCCAAACCCTTTGAAATATATTCTGTCTCTCCAATTTATGATACATGTCAGATTATACCTGGCTTTTTTTTTACTTCTCTAACAAATTTTTGAAATTGAGTGATCACTTGTTTCTAAAGTTCCCATCATATCCACCTCAGCAACCCATTCTTCTTTGTTGATGAGATTAGATGAGAATCTAATCCAGCATGGGATTTCTCTATTTCTGAAGGATGTAATAACAATTATATGGTCCTAATAACCAATCAAAAAAGGATCATCTGCTCTGTTTTTGACAAAAAGTTCTAAAAATAATTGAATTATCAAAGTGCCACATTATTACTTCATTATACCTTTGCACCATATTTGTTGTTTGCTTCCTGAATTCCTTATTTCCTTTCTCTTTCTGTTTAGGTGGTTTGGAATATTCTTCTTGACAAAATTGCTTTCATTTCTTCTTCTATTAACCTTTACAAAATTTCACTCCTCTGATACTTCCTGGATTTTCACATATATCATTATAATATATAGTGTTGCAGGTACTCTTCTTTCTTTCAATGAAGTATCACTTTCCAGAATTGCATACCTACATTGGTAGAGAAAGTTCCTTCATTTAGAATTCCTAATATCAGTGAAATCACAGTTCTGGGCCCTATCCCAATGTCATGGTAGGGTTGGACAATTAGAGCATGGCCAGTGTTCTCTCTGACATCTACCCACATGGAGTCCTGATTAGTATACTTTGAAACAATACAATGAAGGCCCTTTTCCCTTCCCATTTCCCTCTCCACCATTCCTGTTGACTTACTGTGTGGTGACAAAGTTTTTTATTTATTTTATTTTATTTATAACTGGAAATGAGGGTAGATTCAAAAGGGGTACAATTCTATCAATCCCTTTCCTTATGTCAAATGACGCTATGACTGCTGTAGTTTTCCATATGGGAGAGGGGCTTTGGCAGTCTGTCACCTATTCTGTGGCCATGAATTTTGTTTGTTCTTTCTCTTCAGTGAGTGAGTATCAGAAGGGGTAAGTACTAGGTGAAACTTTGTAAGGTTGAACAAGCTATCAAAGGCACAGCAATTAAAATTAGTAACAAGAGTCTGCTCTTATTATTGACACAGCAACTGAATGGGGGAAGGAGACAAAGCAGTCCAGTGACTTGCTTGACTCAGCCTAGTAAGACTAGCTCTGCTGAGCAGTAGAGCAATGAGTCCATAGGCTACACCAAGAAGGGAGAGGCCAGGAGTGGAGCGGGTTTGTAGCAATCATTTAAAATTAAATAGAGTCTTCTCAGAGACCAAGGGGGTTTGTGGAGGAGAGGGCATGCTTCAAGTTGGAGGAGATGGTTTTGTACTTCAGTCTTGGTTCTACCTTCTCGCTAAATGTTCCTTCCTGAAGCTCATTGGTAATTGATATTAAGGAGATCAACTAGCTAGCTAAGGGATAGTGGGGAACATACCACCTGGGGACTCTTAAGTCATAACCCTAGAGTCAAAACTCTTTAAGGTTACCCATAGAACCCTGAGGGGACTCAACCTGCCAGTCAGGGTTAGGGACATAGCTACACAGATCCTATTTTTCTATAACTTTCTAGTGATCTTTTCTAGCAAGGAGACATCTTAGTACAATTGGAAGAAAAATGGTTCTGAAGACATAGTTCTTGGGTTCAAATCTTGCTTCTGATATTCAGTGCCTTTGTGACTTTGGATAAGTCATAGAACTATAGATAGGTCTTCCTTCTAAATCTATGATCCTAAGTTTGCCTCCTTCTGCCTGGTTTGTCTTGATTGTTATGTATACTCTGCATTTTTGTGCAGTCATCTGAAGCCATGCTGTATTGCTGCCTCTTTTATTACAGTTTTATTGCTGCTTCCTTTATTGCATCCTGTAAATTTCTTTTTATTTGTCTTTACTGCTATTTGGAGTTTCTCTCTTTGGAATCTAGTATGGAGATGAATGTAGTTAGCCTTTCTCCTTCCTGCTTCCTTTTTACTTTATGCTTTTTTTTTAAAGATTTACAAGGTACTAGACAAATATCACATACTAGTCATTTGTATATGCCAATTCTACAATAATATCTCCTTCATCTGCCCTGTTCCCTTCACTTATCCTACCTTTATGCCAATTCAGGTCTTCTTCACTTCTTTCTAATTCCAGTGGCTTTTCTAATTTGTTTCTGGACATCTATCCTCTATAAGTCAGGGTTATCCAGTAGAAATGGCACCAAACTAGTAGTTTTAGCATCTAAGCTTTAGATATGCATCACATTAATTAGATTTGAACAAGTCATTTGATTTGTGCCTTGGTTGTCTTACCTGTAAAATTAAATCATATGTTTTTGTCATCTCCTTCAGTTCAGACATTTTGTGATTTCACAAGTATCCAGATGATCACATCATAAGGTGTTTTTAATCAAATTAAAACTAAACAAACCAACTGACTATAATATATGATTCCCAACCATATATATGATTCTTTCTGTTTCTTAATTCATAATGCTAACACCACTTAGGAATTACAAAACTAGAGATTATTAAAAGGATTTGTATTTATATGTTGGATTTTCTGATTGAAGAAAAGTTTATTTCCAAACTAAGAGGCAGGTTGGTAGATTTGAGCTGAAATTGCAATATTAGTAGTTAAATTTCCCAAACCTCGATTAGGAGATAAAAATCAAATTAGTAAAATTTTCAGGGACTTCTAATTTTTTATAACTTTTATACCGCAGTTTTTTATATGTATACCTCCTGAATGTGAATGTATTTGTAATTTAATAGAATTATGTGTATATGTGTGAATGAATGCAATAGGGGTTTATGAACAGGCTGGCATCCTGGAATTTGTAGTTCATATAGACAAATATTTCTTCTTAACCCCTCAGAGTGAGTTGGGACTGCTGCAATCTTTGAGCCAAACTTAATTCATGTCAAGGAATTCTTAAAATGACACAAGATAGAATATATATGACAGAGTACAGAGGTCAGTGGTTAACTGTTGATATTATTTGGTTGCCTTTTTGATATTAATAAAGTCTTGAGTCTTTGTTGTTTTGTGTTTTTCCTCCAAATCTTCAGTATCGTCTCACTTTCTTATATCTTGTATATCAGTCAGACCCTCACAATTGTTTCATGTAATACATACATTGTCCAGTATGGCTAATTTTTCCCATTTGTTCTTTTTTAGTTTTATCTCAAATGGGATAATATTTGTAAATGGCTTAGAGTAGGGTCTGGCATTGGTACATATTAGGTGCTTAATAAATACTTGATCTCTCTCTCTGTGGATCTGTGTGTGACTTTTTGTTTCTCACTCTTTATCTTTGTATCCCCTTCTTTTTAGGCACATTTGTGAATACAATATTACTAAATATGATGGTTTAGTTGCCCTCAGTGGAGAAAACTATTATTCACAGAAAACTAAGATTCACAAATCTTTTCCATTTTTATTCTGTTGTTCAGTGTGGTAGATTATAGTCAAACCTATCTACATCACAAAGGAGGAAGCTGGTCTCAGGGAAGAGCTAGGCTTTCAAGGGTTAAGATCCTAGGTTATGATATGGGTAGAATTTCAAGGTGGACGTCCCTGTCCTACAGAGTATATAGTATTGCAAGCCACTGAGCATTGAGGAATGCTGATGAGCGCTAGCCCTCTGCCAGGTAGAGCATAAAGCATAAAGGTTTCTTTGTATCCTGAATAATGGAAAGCTTTGCACTGATGTTATGGTATCTGGTAATTCCCTCTCCACCTACCCACCCCTACCCAACCCCCATTTATAGGCACAAGGTACAGAATGCCTCCTCACACCTAATGGTTCACCCACACTTCAAGGATTGTACCAACCACCACTGTGAATGCTGTCCCCCTGAGAAAAAAGGGAAGCAAGGGAGGTCAGTGGTAACCAGAATCAGAACTAGCAACAGCATGGGATATCAACATCTATCTTTGCTCTCTTTTCAGTAGTTTTCTCCTCATGAGCTAGACAATTCTATTTTTTTTTTAATTCCTTGCTTGTACCATACCAAGAACTGGACTTATGTGGTTTTCTGGGCCTCCTGGAAGATCCCACTTCCATTTTTACCTTCATAGGCTTTTGGAATGATTTTGCTTAGTTTGCTTCTCAAGATTTCTCTAAATTGTTTTTTTTTCTTTCCTTTTTCTGTTCTGTGGAACAATAATGCTCATAATTAGCCAGCATCCTTTGTGTGATTTCACAAGCAAGTCTATATTCAAATCCTGTTTTGCCTTTGGTAGCCATCTGTTGCTATTTGGCAAATAAGTCAGGTATTTGCTAACTAAGGTACTTTCTGGGCTTCTTTAGATCTCTTTGTGCCAATTAATTAGTTATGCTTCTAGATGAAGTCAACCTTAGTGTCATTTTTCTTAACCATATCCCACTTTTGATTTTCATTTACTTGTTTTTTTTAATTTTTTTTATTTTTATTAAAAGTTTTTTATTTACAAAACATATGGGTGATTTTTCTACATTGATATTTGCAAAACTTTTTTTTGGTTCCAAGCTTTTCCACTCCTTCCCTCCACCCCCTACTGCTAGATTACAGGCAATCTAATAAATGCTAAATATGTTAAATTATGTGACAAATCCAATATATGTATACATATCTCTACAGTTATCTTACTGCACAAGAAACATCAGATCTAGAAAGAGAGAAGAAAAAAACAACTTAAGAAGGAAAACAAAATGCATGGAAATATTCACAGAAAGCGTTAAAATGCTGAGTTGTGGTCCACACTCAGTTCCCTCAGGCCTCTCTCTGGATGTATATGACTATCTTCATCGCTGAACAATAGGAACTGGTTTGAATCACATCATTGTTGAAGAGAACCATGTCCATCAGAATTGATCATCGTATGATTTTGTTGCTGTGTATAATGTTCTCCTAGTTCTGCTGATTTCACTCAGCATCAGTTCATGCAAGTCTCTCCAGACCTCTCTGAAATCATCCTGCTGGTCGTTTCTTATAGAGCAATAATATTCCATAACATTTATATACCATAATTTATTCAGCCATTCTCCAATTTATGGGCATCCATTCAGTTCCCAGTTTCTTGCCACTACAAACAGGGCTGCCACAAACATTCTTGCACATGTGGGTCCCTTTCCCTCCTTTAAGATCTCTTTGGGATATAAGTCCAGTAGAAACACTGCTGGATCAAAGGGTATGCACAGTTTGATAGCTTTTTGAGCACAGTTCCAGATTGCTCTCCAGAATGGTTGGATCCATTCACAGTTCCACCAATAATGTATCAGTGTTCCAGTTTTCTCACATCCCCTCCAACATTTGTCATTATCTTTTCCTCTCATTTTAACCAATCTGACAGGTGTGTAGTGGCATCTCAGAGTTGTCTTAATTTGCATCATTTACTTGTTTAAATAGTTTGAGTTTAACTTGTTTCAATTATACAACATGGAATTTTAATGATTAAAAAAGTTTTTTTCAATAATTCTGGTCTTAGCTCTATTGAGTTGACGATCCAATTCATTACATACTGGTGACAAAGGGATAATTCTCATGTCAATAACAAGTCTTTCCTTGTCTATCACTATATCATCTGCCTTGGAATTTTTAGTATTATCTATGTTTAGAAATTATTTTTTAAAGTATCCACGGTATAAATCCATGAGACTTTTATGTAATTTTAATGGTTCTTCTCCTTAATTCTTTCTTCCTGGACCAATCTCTTTCAGCATCTGTAAAATTCGGATAAGAATAGGCATCTATTTCATAGGATTGTTATACAGATCAAACAAGAAAAAGACACATATACAAGCCTAAAAGAACTAAATAAATGTTAGTTATTGTTGTAGTTATCATTATAATAAATTTTCAAAATAAAAACTTGGAATAACAAAATATATGACTATATATATTGACTTTATAATAACTTTATCCAGAAGAATAATTGATATAAATTAATTGATGTTTTTGGACATAATTATCATTAGCACTGCAATATATATAATGACCAAATGTCCCACAAAATAAACTTTTCTTGTTGCCATTGAGCACAGGATAAGGTACTAACTACTTTCTAAAACTATCTCTAAGAAATATCTATTAGCAATTCTTTCACTCACCCTTCTTCCTTCTGACTTGACTTAGACAAAGGATGACAAAATTGATACCCATTTCTGACAGGAATATGTCCCTTCTTTGATCATTGGACAAGGACCTCACATTTACAATCCGATAGCTAAATAAAAGTTTATAAACAATCTAAAAACTGGGCAATTTTTAGCAGTTTTTTGACCCATTTGCTGAAAATCTGCCACCATCACCCTAAAAGTAGAAGAGAGCTTGTTCAAGAATAGGAGCCATTTTAATTTCTTGTTTTGTGGCTTGTTATGGTCTAAAACTATAGCATTACTAAATGCTACGTCCCTCTGCATATCCCACTATGATCCTTTTCACAACAGACTTGTTCTGTTGGCCAGGTAAAGCAAAACTTTATGTAAATACTGTATGCATATATTATACTACATGTGTATATAGTATATGTGCATATATTTAGCATAACTAAAGCATAACTACCAAAACACATACTTTGCTAGTATAGCTTTAAGAATTCAAGGGAACCTCCATACCATGATAAGGCATCACAGTAGGACTTTATGAAATGATATATACTTACATACTTTACATATATACATATATATGTGTATATGTATATATGTGTGTATACATGTTTGTGAATATGCATACATGTATATGAGAGTTGGAGGGACCTCAGGTGTCAGTATGTTGTACTACCACAGCCCATATAAAGCATGAATCACCTCTCTAATATCCTGCTCAGCAGTCTCTGATGCTGGGAACTCAAAGGGCAAAGCTAAGTAAACTGATATACTGACTGAAACCTTGAATAATTGCAGCTCTGTTGTTAAAGTCCACTGTTAAGCAAACAGGATACAATTGTCTAGTTAAGTACAAGAAACCATTTTATAAAAACCTCATATATCAAGATCTAAGTCAAAATTTCTTTTTAATAATTATAATAAAAAAAAGAATCTTGATCTCCCACATAAGCTATAGTACATGTGAAAAGGTATTACCTTTGTAAGCGTCATGAAATCTTTTTAACATAATGGACTATGGTTGGATCAGGCTTAATATGTAAAATAATTTAAATTCTATTTCTCCTATTAAAAACCTGAAATTGAAAGCATAATTACAAATATTTTTAATGAAGAAATTAATATTTCTTTCTCATCATCTGGCATTCCCTTCATCTAGTTGAAAAAGTAACTGCCTTTCTTAGTAATATGTGTAGTTGTGATAATAATAATGTTATTCAGCTGATGTTTTACTAACATTGTTTTTGATGTTTGCCCTAAAAGATCTTTATATGCAAATGTCATAATTTCATTTTAAAAATTTTTTATTAATTTTTTTCTAGTAAATTTTTTTTTGCTTTTTTTTTTGCTGAGGCAATTGGGGTTAAGTGACTTGCCCAGGATCACACAGCTAGGGAATGTTAAGTGTCTGAGACCAGATTTGGACTCAGGTCCTCCTGACTTCAGGGCTGGTGCTCTATCTACTGTGCCACCTAGCTGCTCTGTAAATTTATTTTTAATACACATTATGAATCAAATTGGGAGAGAAAAATCAGAGCAGAAGGGAAAAACAATGGGAGAGATTAAAAAAACAACAGAAAAAAAGAAGTGAACATGGCATGTGTTGATTTACATTCAGTCTCCTTCATTCTTTTTCTGGATGCAGATGGCATTTTCTGTCCAAAGTCTATTGAGATTGCTTTGGATCACTGAACCATTGAGAAGACAAGACTTTCATAGTTGATCATCACACATTCTTACTGTTATTATGTATGGTGTATTCATGGTTCTGCTTGTTTTGCTCAGCATCAGTTCATGTAAATCTTTCCAGGCCTTTCTAAAATCAGCTTGTTCATCATTTTTAATAGAACAATAATATCCCGTTATCTTCATAAAGGTCTTAATTTTCAAAGGTGTGTAATGTTCTTTATATAAATGCTCTATTTAAAAAAACTAGAAGAGAAACTAGAGGAGCAAATGAGAATGCATCACTAGGATAGCATTCTAGATATATCTGTTTCTCTCACTTTTAATGATATTATTATGCAGATATTACAATACTGAAATATAAAAATCATCTTTTCTTATCAAATACAAAGATGAAAAAACTTTGTAAATGTTATTTATTATCATCGTTATTGTTAATTGGTGTTATTAAATCTTATTTTGAAAATAGAAAAACTGAGGCATAGAAAAGTTAGCCAACTTTTCCTAACATTTTTCCTAAAAATAATTTGCTATTGTCCTCTTAGAGTAATACAATCATACCATTTTAGAATCAGAAGGGACCTTTTGAATCATCTAAGAAGGGACTACCATCCCTGTCTTTCTCCCACCCTAATTCTTTACAATGAAGAAAATTGAAGAGCAAAAGGGTTCAATGATTTTACTAAGGTTATAAATCTAGTTTGTAGCAAGATTGGACATTCTCCCATATCAATAAACATTGGTTAATGGCTTAATATGTACAAGGTATTTTCTACGACCTACAGTTCTGATCTGCTATATGCCTTTGATTTCTCTGCCAAAACTATCAGAGATGTCAAATTCTGATATGATTTTGTGGTTTTTCTGATGTCCATGCTCTTTGCTGTTTGCCACGTTCAGCTCAACAGCTGTGATGTTATAACTTGGTACTAAATTGGATGATGCTTAGAATCTCATTGGCTGATGAGCATCTCAATGAAGCTCAAGGTTATCATTGAAGAAGAAATGGTTTGCTATTTAGTGTGGTTTGTAGCTGATACTTGTAATGCTGTTAGAAGATGGGGATACAGTATATTAAAATCAGAGTCTAGATCTGGGGGTCCAGGAGGCAGTGTAGAGCATTTATAGTCAATTGTGGCTTTAGGATAACAAAGAAGATACAGAGTCTCTTTGTATGTCACTTCTCTGAATGAACTTTGGGGGTAGCCATCCCAGAAATCAACAGGATTCACTTAGATGTCTGATGACTTTTCACTGAGGCCATTTTTGATAGTGTGCTTAAGTCTTGTGTTGTCAGTATATAAATTCTTTGTACCTAATAATGGGGAAATAACCTGGCACTTCTGGCTGCATCTGCTCAACAGGAAAAAAGCTAATACATGTACAGTCATTCGGTAGAAGCAATGTCCACCATAAAAAAACAAACAACAACAAAAAAAAAAACAGGTTATGAGTCTGGTCAGTGCACCATAAGGAGTTTGAAAGAGAGCAAGCAAGAGGTATAGGCATGTGGCAGAGAGAAGACACCTACGTGTAAGGGGAAAGGGATACCTGGATTTAAGTCTGCTGCCCCTACTTGAGTTTTTAAACCTGGATTTTTGTGGTTGTTCAGTCATATCCAACTCTCTATGACCCCATTTTGAGTTTTCTTGGTAAAGATACTGGAGTGGTTTGCCATTTCCTTCTTTAGATCATTTTACAGATGAGGAAACTGAGGCAAACAGGGTTAAGTGGCCTGTCCAGGGTTACATAGCTAATACGTATCTGAGATTGGATTTGAGCTCATGTATTTGGGACTCTAGGCCCAGTTCTCTATCCACTGCATCATTAGGGTAGCATTCTAGATATATCTGTTTCTCTCACTTTTAATGATATTATTCTGCAGATATTACAATATTGAAATATAAAAATCATCTCCTTTTCTTACCAAATACAAATTATTATAAAGTAAAAAGAGCCATCCATAAACAGTATTTTTTTTGTATTTTATATTTTTCTCTAAAGTGAAAGCTAAATTAGTAACAAAAATATCATTTATTTTTAGCATACATATATGTATTTATTCAGAAAGTTTATTTTTAAAGCTCAAATGACTGCTTAATAATATTTAATTGATTTCTACATTATTATGAATTAGGTAGAATAGATGTTAGTTTAGCTTTTAAATTATATAAACTAATGCCCAGGGAGCTGCAGTGTTTCATCTATGGTCAGTGCTTTGTTAGATGCAGAGCTAAGACTAAGAACCCAAGATTTGGACTGTTGCTTAACCTACTCTGCAAATTTATTTCTTTTTGAATCATAAAATTACTCCTTTTTCTTTCTTTTTAAATAATATAGAAGGATAATATAAAATTAAATTCACTCATATTGAGAAGAGGGGAGAAAAAATCCAATCTTTTTTATGTACTTTTAAAATTCATTTTAAAGTTAAATATGCAATGAGAAAAGAAAAAAATTCCATGGACACAGCAGAACATAAGATTCAGTCTAAAACAATGAATTTCCCTTTCAAGGAAACTTATAACAAATATTACATATTGTTTTCAAAGCTGCCCAGCTTTTCTTTGCTTGCTTCTAGGTTTTCTTTTGTTCTCATTGTGCATATTTTTACCTTAATTTTTCCCCTCCCCCCAAGAATGCTACCATTAAATGCATATGCACACATATACATATAGAAATATATACATAGGTGTCGGTAAACATATACACATATACTCATACACATATATGTAAGAGTATACTATCAATATTTCCATTTCTCGTTTCTTTTCCTGGATATGGCTAGCATCTTCCTTCATATGCTCAAATCTTTCCATGTTTTTTTAAATCAGCCAGCTCATCATTTTTTATATCTTATACCACAGCTATTTTCTAATATGATCACATCCCATATAAGAGATTATTTATGGAAGTTTTCCCCCTCCCAATTTTCTGCAATCCTTTTCTTGGTTATGTTAGTTTTGTTTATACTAGAAAATTTTAACTTAAAATAATCAGATTAATCCATTTCACATTTCAACAATACTCTTGCTTTATAATATAATTTAAAGTCTTATACTGCTGAATCTCCTTCCTTTGGATAATTTTTCCCTGTTTTCCTTGAAATTCCTGACCTTTTATTTTTCCCAGTGAACTTTGTTATTTTTTTTTCTAACTCAGTAAGATAATTTTTCAGTAATTTACTTGGGATGGCATTGAATAAATAGATCGGTTAGATAAAATTGTTCTTTTATGTTATGTTGGCTTGATCTACTCAAGGACAATAAATTTAAATCGGGTTTATTTGTATAAAAAAAGTTTTATGTTTGTGTTCATGTAATTCCTGAGTCTGTTTTGGCAAGTATATTCATAGGTATTTTATAGTGTCTAGTTATTTTAAATAGTCTAAAACAATATTGAATAATATTGGTGACAAATAATGTAGTTTCCCTATTTTTTCCTTTTGATTAAATTTATTTTAACTTTAACTTTGTTTGAGATCACAGTTACCATTATTGTTTTTTTTAAATAGCAGCTTCTACCTCAGCCTTTTATTTTATATTTGTGTGTATCTCATTTTATGTGTGTGTGTGTTTATTGAAAGCAACACATTGTTGAACTCAAATTTTTAATCTAATCTCTATTTTCATTTTATGAGTATATTCATCCTATTCACATTTTTATCTATAATTACTTGTATATTTCCTCCTTCCTATTTTTCTCACTATCATTTCACTTCATTTGCCCTGTCACCTCACTCTTTTTATTTACTTGCAACCTGCTACCTTGCCTTCCTATTCTTTAACCTAAGCACTCCTCTTAGAATCCTTTCCTTATCCTCTTTCCCCTCCTCATCCCCTTGCCCTTTGATTTCTTTCTGAATTTGGGAGACTTTTATACACTTCCTTATATGTATTTTTTCCTGAACAGTTTTGTTTTTTTTTTAATAGAATCACTCCAGTGATACATAGCTCATCTTAAGCCTTTCTTTCAAACTACCTAGATGATGAAAACAGTTTAAGAGTACTGATAACATTTACACATGTAAGAAGCAAACAATTTGACCTTATTGAGTCCTTTATAATTGGTCTTTAATGATTACTATATTTTTTGCCTAGGTCTTATATATAGATTTTCCATTAAATTCTGCTGTTTTTGTAACAAATACTTGAAAGTTTTTCAGTTTGTTAAATGCCTTTTTTTAAAAATTCAGGATTGTATTTATCTTTGCCCAGCAAGCTACCCTTGGACATAAACCCAGCTCTTTTCCTGTATGAAATACAGTATTTTGAGACTTATGGTCCTTCATTGTAGTAGGTTGCTAAATCTTGTGTAATCCCTATTGTAGCTCCATGATATTTAAATTGTTTTTTTTTTCTTTTTGTTTGAAATATTTTATATTTGGGGCAGCTAGGTAGCTCAGTGGATAGAGCACTAGCCCTGAAGTCAGGAGGACCTGAGTTCAAATCTGGTCTCAAACACTTAATACTTCCTAGCTGTATGACCTTGGGCAAGTCATTTAACCCCAATTGCCTCAGCAAAAAAAAAAAAAAAAAAAGAGAAATATTTTATATTTAACCTGGAAGCTTTGAAATTTAGTTGTGATATCCCTGTAAGCTTTTCTCCTGTTATCTCTTTCAGATGGTGATCAGTGGATTATTATTTTTTTAAATTTCTGCCTTGCCTTCTTGTTCTAGAGCTTCAGGACAATTTTCCTTATAATTTCTTGTAATATTGCATCAAAATTCTTTTTTAATCATAATTTTCAGATTATTTGATTATTCTTGTATTATTTCCCCTCTATCTGTTCTCTAATTATTTTTCTGATGAGATGTTTCACATTCTTTCCTATTTTTTTATTCTTTTGATTTTGTTTTATTATTTCATGACTTATTACATCTTTCTCTTATTTCTTTAAGTTTTTGTTCTCTATTTCTTTCATTTTTGTTTTCTATTTCTGTTGACTTTCTTTTCATAATTTTCTTGATTTTCTTGGATTGCTTTCATTGAAAATTTTTTTTCCTTGATTTTTTAAAATTGACTTTGAAAGTCCAAGAAGTCTTTTTGTGCTTGGGACCATTTGATATTTCTCATTGAAAAAGGAGTGGCATTTTTAGCTCCACTATCTTCTTCTGACTATGAACCCAGATCTTCTCCATCTCCAGTTGGACTTTTTCTCCTTTGACTACTCATTTTTATTTTCATTTCATATTTATCAATTATTATTATAAATAAGTTCTAATCCTGAGGTGGGGGGAATGATGCCCCATCTTCAGGTCTTTTTTACTATTACTTTCTGAGGTTCCCCAGGCCCAGCCTCATGTAGGGCCTCCACACACCCAGGATGTTCTTTTTTTATTTTATTATCAATTGATCCACTGATTTTGAGATTAGTGATTTTTCTGCAGAGAGCCCTGGTTCCAGTTTGTTTTGTTTTCATCTATTAATTTAGAAATCCTATCAAAAAAGTTAGTCTGGCATGACTTATTGTGTTACTTATGGTTTAAAGAATGTTTTCTTTTGTGGAGAAAACAAACTCAAACTCAAGTATTCTATATTCTAGATAAACTGGAAAACTAGATACATCTTGCTATCATTCTGCTGTTTCCTACTTCTTTGAAATTTATAAGCTATTTCTCAGTCCTGAAATGTATCTATTTAAAAATCTATCTATTCCTTCAAGAATCAGAAAAAGTGTCACTTCCTTCTTAAAGCCTTGTCTAATCACTCCAGTTAACAAATGTTGGCTTTCACATTTTCCGCAGCTCTTTTTCTGGTTCTCTCCTTTGCCTTTAAAATATTTTATCTTCTAATACACCTATCACATCGCCTTCACTAAAATGTAAGCTTCCAAAGGCAGGGGTGGATCATGTTGCTTTTTTATCTGTAATCACTTTAACATTTGTAAAACAGGATTTTGGTTGACATGATAGGAATTGGGGGTTATAGCAGACAATTTGGAATATCTTTTCAGACTCTAAGATTGTGTGATTGAAATCCAAAGGAAAATGAAAAGTGAAATTCCATTAAATTCAAAAGGATAAATAACATTGAGTGTCAGCTCAACCTTTATTTAAAATTTTTGGTTTTTTGATTACAAATAATGACCCCATGGACCATAGCAGGCCAGGGCCTTCTGTATTTCACTATCTCCCTAAGTGTCTCCCAGCTCATGTCTGTTACTTCCCAGATATTATCTATCCAGCTCATCCTCTGCTGTCCCCTTTTCCTTTTGCCTTCAATCTTTCCAAATGTCTTTCCCAGTGAGTCCAGCCTTCTCATTGTATGGCCAAAGTATTTGAGATTCACCTTTGTATTTGATCTTACAATGATTAGTCAGAGTTAATTTCTTTAAGTTTAGATTGATTCGAATTTCTTGCTGTCCAAAGAACTCTCAAACATTTTCTCCAGCAACACAATTCATAAGAGCTGATTCATCAGTGCTCAGCTTTCCTTTTAGTTCAGTTCTCACAACATATACCCTACTGAAAAAACCCATACTTTTGACTATTTGGATCTTTGTTGACAAGGCAATAACTATTTTTTTGTGTATGCTGTGCAGATTTGCCATAGCTCTCCTTTCAAGAGCAAGGGTCTTAATTTCAAGACTGCAGTCATTGAATGCAGTGTTCTTTCAGTCCAAGAATGTAAGATCTGGTACTGCTTCCATTTCTCTTCCCTCTATTTACCAGAAAGTAATGAAATCAGATCATATGACCTAGAATTTTTGTTGTTGTTGTTGTTGTTTGCTTGTTTTATGTTAAGCTTCAAGCCCCCCCCCCCCTTTTTTCACTTTCTTCTTTCATTTTTATTCAAAAATTCTTAATTTTTCACTTTTTGTCATTAGAAAGATTATTGATATTTCTCCTAACCATCTTAATTCTGGCTTTTTATTAGTTCAGCCTGGCATTTCACATGATATCCTCTGCATATTAGTCAAATAAATAAGGTGACAATATACAACATTATTATGCTCTTTTCACAATTTTGAACCAGTTATTCTGTGTTTGGTTCTAACAGAAGAATTTTGTAGCTGAAGAAATTAAGGTCTATGACTAGATGTTTTCATAATGCCTGAATGCTATGTATCTAAAGACTTGCTACCAGTAAGATTTTGATTTTTAATTTAGGCAGTTTCTGTTCCTTAAAATTGACATTTTCCACTATGAAATTCCTGATTACCAAGTCACTTTTCTATCAGAGACCTTCTATTTATATTCATACAATTTAGTGAGATAAATAGAACTATAACATCACACTAAGTACCTTGTATATTGGTTTTGAAAAAAAAATATATAACTTAAGAAAGCCAAATATTGCCTTGCAATCTCTCATAAGTGCATTAAAATCAGACAGGACTTTATGGTAGATGCACCTGTGTTTGTTCAATTAGTCGTTGAGTATTGACATGAAACAAGGGTTTAAAGTAAGAGATTTCTGTTAATCTAAATGTTCTCCAGTGTTATAAATGATAACTTATATGAAGTCTAAATGAAAAAAAGGATTCTTTTTTTTCGTGGCATAGGTCTTTAAATACTCTTGCTTAACAAATGACATGATATTGATTACTACAAAGCTGATCACAAACCTCCTTAATGAAATCCATAATGAGAAAGAGATTGGTCAAAACAGCAGTACTGGGAAAAGAAAAAGTAAATGAAAAATGTATACTCTCTAAATTTTGACATGAAAGTCAAACCAACCAATTTGCACATCTTCTATAGGAGTTGAAGATAGTTACCCAGAATGGAAATTTAAAAAGAGATTATTCTTAATCACATTTTGGAAACTGAGCAGTTCTTTCAGTAACCCCACATTGTTTTCTGCTAAAAAAGTTTGATTCTTTAATGGTGATTTTATCATGCCATAGGGATATAAATAATTGAATATGATAATAATTGAATTAAATTTATAAATAACCCAAAGAGTAATCCAATTATGGATTCAGGCATATAGACATATTGAGGGTGATGATTTGTTCATGAGAAGTGATATAAAAGACTTTAAGATTTGTAAATGAAATTTCCACTCAAATCTTGTTCATATGTTTCATCATGATATGGAGATGACCTCAGTTTCTGGAAGGATATGCCAGTGGACTACAAATTCTGAAAGGTCTAATCAAGGTGGAAAGATTTCAAATACACACCAGACAACAGGATATATGTTAGTTCGTTTGTTTATTGATTGATTGTGCATCTACTCAGAGAAGCTCATCACTAGAAAGTTTGCCAGGAGGGGGTCAAATCTGGTGTTAAGGTTTTATTTTGCCATACCAATTTTCAAAGACTATTTTCCGAGACATAAATCTATATCTTTGGAGAATATACTCTCACAAATAAAGTCACCACTCTTGAAATATTTAATAATATGATTCTAAAAGGAGATGACTTTTTAGCAGTGAAGTGATTCAGGCCAGTTCCAATGGTCTTGTGATGGAAAGAGCCATCTACAACCAGAGAGAGAACTGTGGGGATTGAGTGTGGATCACAACATAGTATTTTCACTCTTTTTGTTGTTGTTTACTTGCATTTTGTTTTCTTTCTCATTTTTTTCTTTTTGATCTAACTTTTCCTGTGCAGTATGATAATTGTGGGAATATATATAGAATTGCACATGTTTAACATATATTGGATTACTTGCCATCTAGGGGAGGGTGTGGGGGAAGAAAGGGAGAAAAAAAATTGGAACACAGTGTTTTGCTAGGGGGAATGTTGAAAATTACCTATGCATGTGTTTTGAAATAAGAAGCTTTATAAAAATAAAATAAAATAAAAGGAAATGAGACAAGAATTTAGCAGCAATGACATGCAGTAGATTTTGTATTTACTGGCAAAGCAAGGACAAGAAATTAGCAGGATGAATTAGGTACAGAGTAATAACTCTAGTAAAATTACAGTTGCATCAAAATATCAAAACTAATATAAAACATTAATTTGGGAAAGAGCAAGTAACATGAGTGGGTCTTGGCTCAGAGAATCTAAGCTCCAAGAATATTAGCCAGGGCTTGCTTACTAGTCTTCAAACTTGTGGCTCAGCAGTCAATCACTATCCAATTCATTGACATCCACATTATTAAGTGATTGGTTTTAAAAAACAAACTTCAGATTTTAAAAATGAGTCCTAAGAAAATCTCCAGGAAAGAATTCTTTAACTATTACCTTTTCTAGATTTAGACATTTCATAAATTTCTATGTTATCTTATTTATAAGGAAATTTATGAGATATTTTCCAGCTTATGAGTATTTCATTAGTTTTGAATTCAGATTAATAATTATTTATATATTTTTTCTTTTTAATTCTTTTTTAATTTTCTTTCACATAGAAGATATTTTTGAATAAGCATAATCATTTATGGATCTATTAAGAAACACTAAAAATGAAGGACGGAAAGGAAAGAGTATTTGAAATGAAGATAAAATCTAGACCAGGAAATAGAAAGCACTCAACAGATAAGATATTTAATAAGATTATCTTCTAAAAATGATACCAAATCACATTCTTACTTTTTTAAAAGAAAAACTGTAAATTTTTATTATTTTTTTGATACTTTACCAGAAAGAGGGAAAAAAAGAGAGATTTATTTTTTGTAACTTCCCTCATATTTTTGGCAGACATGTAATTTTTATTTTTGTATGGCAACAATTTATATTGCTATTTTAAAAAATATCAAACTACTTATGTAAAGCATATCTTTAATTTTTATATAACCATTAGGAAATGTTCAGGGACTAAGTCTATTATTATTTGCTGGTCTGGATTTTTTTAAAAATTGCATTCTTTGAATATATTTAATTATAAAAACAAATTACAGTTAAGGTATGAGGGCAAATGTTAAACTATCTTGAAAATTCAATTTTTAAAATGAAAGAATCTTAACTTTAAATTCTCATTTGGAAGTAGTCTAAATTTCTAAGAATCAAGACAATTGGATGGCTCAACAATTCTGTTCAAACACCCCAAATGAATTATAATCATGTTCTGAAAGTTAGACTATCTAAGCAGAATTGATCCAGAATAAATATGACCAGAGCAAAGGAATGATAATATTGTATCTATGGAATTACAAATTTGTATCTGAATAATCTAGAGATTTCGATTTACAACTTTATATCTCTGACTCAACATGCTGTGTTCTAGCCTAAATTAACTGAGTAGTCCTTCACTTTCTGTTTAATCTCTATTGTTTTTCTCCTCTTAAGCTAACCTTGATCATGAAATGCCATTGCTGTGCATTTCTCCATCAGGTGAATTTAATTTCAGCTTGCAGAATGACATGTCTTTAGAATGAAATAGAAATTAAGTTTTCAAAGTTGTAAATGTAAATTATAAAAACACTTAAATGAATGAAAACTTGAATAAATGATACTTGAATGAAAACGCTTTTTTCCCCTTCAAAATATTACAAAAGCCATCCTATCACTCTTGTAGATGATAAAACACTTCTTTTGAGGATTCCCTTTCTTGCAACAAACAGGTTGTTTCTCATCCAGATATGGTTTTTCCTCCTCCTTCCTTTCCTTCTTAATTAAGTTTCTTGTGTCTTTTATGCTTGAAACTTTTCATGCTGTAAATTTCCAGGCTATGGCATTATCAGATGTGCTTCTTAGCCCACCTCTGGTTTCTCACTACCTGTGATATTATTAATATGAAATCAATTAAATATACTTGAATAAGACTTCAGCAGCTTTTATCTATGTCTTTTAGCTGTTCTGATCTATGGAGAAACTTAACTATATCTATTCTGAATTAGTTTGAATAATGACTTTGGTATACTGGATGGGTTAGTTGTGGACCATTACTCTCCTTTCTGTGGCTATAGACTGAAAAATCTATTTGTCAGTGATTTGGGGGGATTTTTCTAGCTGTATCCTTGACTGTCCATATGCAATTTTATACCTAAAGCCTTCTTTTGATTCAATTAAAAGTGTATCTCTAATAAACACCTATTGTTTTCTGCAACCTAGCTGATCTTCCTCAGTATCTTCCAAAATGACTACATCCTATTAGTAATTCACAGTATTTGTGTCATTTAAAATCACTGGATCTCTCACATAATTTTTTTTTAAATTTTTATTTTATTTGCATAACATATGTGTGGGTAATTCTTCAACAATAACCCTTACATAGCTTTCCGTTACAA
>JAJPUD010009083.1:44468-79413 GCA_023553655.1 Myrmecobius fasciatus
GCTGTATCCGTTCACAGCTCCACCAACAATGCATCAGTGTCCCAGCCTTCCCACAACCCCTCCAACATTCATCATTAACTTTTCCTGTCATTTTAGCCAATCTGACAGGTGTGAAGTGGTATCTCAGGGTTGTCTTGATTTGCATTTCTCTGATCAATAGTGATTTGGAGCACCTTTTCATATGACTATAAATAGTTTTAATTTCATCCTCTGAAAATTGTCTGTTCATATCCTTTGACCATTTATTGATTGGAGAATGGCTTGAATTTTTATAAATATGAGACAATTCTCTATATATTTTAGAGATGAGACCTTTATCAGAACCCTTAAATGTAAAGATGATTTCCCAATTTATTGCTTCCCTCCTAATCTTGTCTGCATTATCAATTCTATTTTCATGTAAAATGCTCACTTTTTTGGTAGCATGGTTTTGTTCTAGAAATGACTTCTAATCATAGTTAAGTATTAATTTTATTAACTTATACTTCTAGGTCATCTTCTCTCAAATATGCTTAGTTTTGTCCTAGGAGTGACTTCTAATCATAGTTAAGTATTAATTTTATTAACTTATACTTCCAGGTCATCTTCTCTCAAATATGCTTAGGAGCACAATTTACTATTAACATAGTATTAGAAATGTAAAGTATATAAATTAACATGGAAATAAAAATATAAATATGCAGTTAAAAATATCCCAGTTTCAAATATATATTTTTTGCATAATCTGCCCCTGCTACATAAGTACAAATGGTCTAATGCATTGTATCCCTTACAATTACAAAACTGGCTGAGGAGACATCATATTTTATTCTTATTTGTATTAGTAAAATGGGCCTTTGTAGTCAATAAAAAGAAGACACTCAAATTATATTGTAGCAAATAAAATGTCAATTATTTGTTGTTCTGAGTGAAAAGCTATTTAAGAAGAATGTTTCAGATTTGAATATCAATAAGAGAGTTTCAGACACAGTTAAAACAAGCTCTTGGAACACAATTGCAATACACTGCACTGAAGCCTGGAATAGGCATGTCTTATCCAAAGAACTTTAAAATGAAAGTGGAAGGGAATAGAGAAAGCTGCCTATATACATGCATGCATGCATACATCCATACATCCACATAATAAATCAAATAATGTTAGGTATTTGTTTTTCCTGTGAAAGGCAGCTGGGTGGTCTGGTGGATAGTGTGCCAAACTTGGAATCAGGAAGACTCATCTTTGTGAGTTCAGATTCAATCTCAGACACTAGCTGTGTAGTCCTGGGCAAGTCACTTAATTCTGTTTGCCACAGTTTCCTCATCTGTAAAAAGAAATGGTAAACTACTCCAGTATTTTTATCATGAAAACTCCAAATGGGATCATGAAGAATCAGACATACTTACACAATAACAGATTTTTTTTTCTATGTATATGCATAAGTTGTTTAATTAGAAGCCCAAGGGGGCAAATATTGATATGTTTTGGGCTTTGTGGCCCTGGCACTTGGTACAGTGCCTGGCATATAAGTATTTCATAAATAGTCATTGTTGTTATTGGTTTTGTGGAACAATATAAAAAAGTAGAACAAGTATGACCTAGGAAAAAGAATAATAGTAAAGAGGCCAATCATTCATAGAAGAAAATGTGTAAGAACTATGACAATAAGAGACAGCAGAAGTACAAAATCACAGAGTAGTAGGAAGAGTCAGTAGCTATTTAGTCCAACCTATATCTGACCATAAATTCCCTCTACATCAGAGATTTTTAACTTGTGGTAAGTGAATTCTTCTAAAAATGACCCCAAAATTATATTTCATTATAATTGCTTTCATTTTTAGATCTATATATAAATGTATACATTTTAAAATTTTTTAAAGGGGATCCCTCTTCACCAGACTGCCTAAGGGTCTATGACAAAAAAAAATAGTTAAACTGCCTTCCCACCTCCTTGAACTTTGTCATTTCCATATTTTTATATCTTAAGACCTTTCGTTTAAGGAGAAGTTGCTCCCAGACAATGATAGAATAGAATGAGCCCCAGTAGCTCGTTCCATTTTGGGACAGAATTAATTGTTAAGTAGTTGTATATTTAAAATGTTTTAATTTTTTTTAATCAAGTCTAAATCTACCTGTAATTGCTTCTAGTTGTACCATTTGGAACAAGTTTAATCCTTGTTATCTTGAAACCTTTTCCTTTCTATCAAGAGAGACAGTAAGTATGTAGTCACATTTACACATGTGTATATTCATTTATACATACATATGTACAGTCACACAATGTATATGTATATGTATCTACACATATCTATACTTAAATATGTATGGTCACACATTATGCATATACATACATACAATTATACATGCACAATACATGTAGTTGTAGCTGTGTATTTGAGCCAGATTGTAAAGCATAAGTGGAAGAATAAGTATAATGAAATTGGAAAGATGTTAGGGTTAAGTTTTGAAGGACTTAAAAAGCCAAACAAAGTGGTTCATATTTTACTGTAGAAAGTAACTGTAATTAGTTGAGTAGACAAGTAACATAGTCAGAATTGTGTTTAAGGGAAGTCACTTTTACAGTCATGTGGAATGTTATTTGGAATAAGGGGAGACTAGAGGCAGGGAAACCAATTATGAAATAATCCAGGTGAGATTCTGAACTAAAGTAGGTAGGTAGCTGGGTAAGTGGAATGAAGGGTTCAGATATGAAATGATGTGTAGGTAAAACCAACAAAACTTTGCAACGGATGGACACTGAGGGAGAGTGAAGACGTGAAAATGATGCTGAGGTTAAAATCCTGGGAGCCCAGAAGAGGGGTGGTGCCCTTGATAATAATAGAGAAGTTTAGTAAAGGGGAGGGTTAATGGGGGGAAGTAATGATTATTATTTTAGATATATTAAATTCAACATGCCTCTGAGACATTCACTTTTCAATTTCTAAGCATTTGATGAACACAAAAACACTTTGACTTGATATATAGAAGTGTAAGTCATCTGCATAAAGGTGACAATTAAACTTTTGGTAGATGATGAAATTAGCAAATGTAAGAGTAGAGAGAGGAAGGACCAGGACAGTTAGGGTGCCCTCACAAGTAGTAGGCATAATGTGAATGTGGAGTCTCCAAAAGAGAGTAAGAAAAGGGGACTAGGCAAGTACTGGAGAACCAGGATACAGCAGTATCATGACAATGATATAATAGAATTCTTAACCTTTTAATGAAGTCTAAGGAAGCCTACAGAACCCTTCTCAAAAATAATATTTTTAAATTAACAAAAGAAAAATGTATTACAAAGGAAACCAATTGTACAGAAATATAGTCACCAATATTAAAACAGAAAGAAGAAGTTCATAGACTCCAATTTAGGAGAATAAGATGGTCAGCAGTATAAAATATAAAGAGGAGATTGAGAAGAATGAGGTCTAAGAAAAGACTATCAGATTTAAAAATTAAGAGATCAATGGTAAACTTGGAGAGAGCAGTTTAAACTAAGTGATGGGATCAGAAGACCTTGCAAAGGGCTGAGGAATGAGAAATGAAGTAGAGACAATGAGTGATAGTGTCTAAGAGTTTGGCTGAGAAAGTATTAACTATATTATATGGATGATACTTAAGGAGAAGACGGTCTAGTTAAGTTTGTGTTGTTGTTGTTGTTTTGTTTGTTTGTTTTTAAGAATGAAGAATATGTTACAAAGGCAGTAGGCAATGAACTAGTAGAACCAATTTGTCTCTCAGACTTCCTGTCAAAGATAAAGATGTTCCAGTTGGTAAGAATAAAGATTAGAAGGAAATCTCCAGAATGAAAGTTTTCTTATAGACTTCAGGAAAGGGCTGGAATCTCAAGTAGAAGGAAATTATTTACAGGAGACAAATGGTAACAGGAGAGATTAGGCTTGAAAATCCAAGATTTTTTCCTGAGTTTTTCTACCATCATTAACACTCTGACAAGAAATAATAAAATATTAATCAGAATGACTTCCTTAAGAAAAGGTAGTACCAAACTAACCATATTTCCCTTTTTTGGAAGATATATTAAATTGATGTTGAAATATTCTGGCCTATTGATAAAATGCTGGGCTTGGAGTCTGGAAAATGTAGGTTTATATACATCCTTGATACTTATTAGCTATATCATCCAGGGCAAATCATTTAAACTCTATGTACTTTAGCCAACTTCCTAGTCTTTCCTATCAAGTTATAGATGGCTCATGATCTTTATTGGTTGAAGAAATCAATGTATTGACAGCTTCTAGTTTTGAAGATAATAAATCCTTTTCTTCTTTATGTCTTATACCAGTAGCTCAAGATAATTCAAGAAATAAAACCCATCCAGATCTTAAGCAATAGTTGACAAAGTTTGTGAGGGTTAAAAAATGAGAAGTGTGCTAGACAATAGTATAAATGGATGGGTTTGGAATTAGTTAACTGACTGGATCTAAATAGTTACTAATGGTTTAATTTTACTTAAAAGGAAGTCTTCTGTGTAGTACTTAAAATATGGATAAAAGGTTAGATTTTAGATTTATCCTAATCTTCATCAATTTGGCAAGCAGAAGAAATAGTTAATGTGTTTAATCACCATCAGGATTGCTCTTAACAGAGATGAACATATAATTAATAAAATTTAATTTAATAGTTAAATGTAAAGCCTTAAATATAAACATCTAAAATGTTTAGTCTGGCAAAGAGAAGACTTAGGGATATGATAACTGTCTTCAAATATTTGAAGCTTTTTTCCATTGGAAGAGAGATTAGATTATGTTTTTTTTGTTTGTTTGTTTTTTGTGGTGGTCCTGAATAGCAAAAATAGGAGCAATGAAGCAGATGATGTAGCATGGTAGACTTCAATTTGATAGAAACAGGAATACAAAATAGTGTGACTATCGTTGTTTTGCACTGAATTTCCCAGTACAGGAAGTCTCGTAAGTGTAGGCTAAGTGGGTGACCATTGTGGGGGTGAGGGAGAATTTCTAAAGCGCATTCTTGGTAGCCACTGATAGAATAAATCAAAGTTTCTTAAACTAAGGATCACATCCTGTGAATATGGGAGGGATGCCAAAAATCTGGTGACAGTAAAAGGTTTCTGAATGCAATAATTAAAAATTAAGTCAAAATCAAACAGGTCATGAATCTGAGGCAGCCGTTTCTGTCAGCACTTGCCCATGTTGCATCTCAAGGCTTCACTGAAGAGTTGGTTCTGAACATACAACTTGCATACTTTATGCTGATCATGCACAAATGCTGCCAAATACATCTCTGCTCAGATTCAAAACACAGTTACTTAAAAATTTGTCGGGCAACAAGAGACAGTGAGAGGAAGAAGTTTAAGAAGCCCTAGAATAAATTATCTTTTATCTCTGAGATTTCAAGATTCTATGTAAAGTTTGCATTAAATCAACCTATACTTTAAAATAAATTTTTTGCTCAAATGAATCCCATCATTTGGAATTTCTCTTTAATGATGCAGATTATAAGGCACCTATAACTGTTCATCTGTTGCAAATTTTGCTCATGCACTCCCATAAATTCACAAGGAGTATACTCAATACGTTTGAGATGAACTTCAGGATGTATAATATTCTATGACATAACAACAGTGATAACATATTGATACTCTAAAGATAGGCTTTTGTCTCTGGTGAAAATTTGAAAGCATTTTTTAAAAGGAGCATTTTTGTTTATTTATTTGAGAAGTGATTTCCAATTTACTTTCCTTCTCCATTTTGAACTCACTATATTGTCCATTTTATACTGGCTGTCCAAGATAAATATATTGATGGTTGAGCTCTTTAGGTTGTCCATGCAATTTCATCATAATATGGACAATAAGCATTCTTACACATAAATAAAATATTAATGCTTTTTCTTATAAAGACACTTGGGGAAAGTATATTGGTCTATCCCATAGTTAGGGTAATTGGGTAATGTGCTATAGACTAAGACTCGAATTTGAGCAAAAGAAAACTTTTTTTTTTTACTGTTACCAAAGAGAGCAATGGAATGTGAGTTGTTTTCTTTTTTGTTTGTTTTTGTTTTATTAAGTTGAATTTGGGGTGATAAACTGATCACTGTTCCATATTAATCTAATAACCAAAGTTAAATTATTGTTATAGTTTAAGATACAAAGTAACTCTAAAAACAAATCATTGGCTATCTTTTTAATATTTACTTTGCTTTCCTTTTGTAAATTCATTTCCTAAGTCTACCAGTTCCATAAATGTCTTTTAGATTTTTGTTATGGATTAACATGTAGTGGATATCCTGCCATGGGAGGAGTGGGGAGTAGGGGGGGAAATTTGTAACAGAAAGCTTTGTAAGGGTTAATGTTGAAGAACTACCCATACATATGTTTTGCAAATAAAAAGTTTTAATAATTAAAAAAAAGAAAAAAAAGATTTTTATTATGGATTCTGAAGTCACTTACCCCCCTTTCCTTCTACTCACATTCCCTACCAAGTTTCATTTCCTTTCAGATAACTTCTGATATAGCTATTATGTATTTGTTCAGTGGTACCTTGGATAGAGTGCTGGGCCTAGACTGAAGAAGACTCATCTTCTCAGGTCAAATCTGGCCTCAAACATTAGTTGTGTGATTCTGGGCAAGTCAATTAGCTCTTTTTGCCTTAATTTCCTCATCTGTAAAAGATAGAGAAAGAAATGTTCTTTGCTTAGAAAACCTCAAATGGGGTCGTTCCAACAATTTACCAGGATGAAAATAAAGATAGCAAAACTGAGAAAAATACATAAACAAGCATTGCATAAAGGACCTTGGAATTTAAACTTTATTTTGGCACAGTTTTTTTTTCTGTAAATAATAAAAATCCAAACTACATTGATTAACCTTTAAAAACAGATCCTCAAAATAATCTTAAGCAAACAAATGTCTCTGTTTTTGTTTTCATTTTCAAAAGGCAAACTGATAGAGTCACAATTCCATTTTAGAGTAATCTGAGGACAGCAGTTTCTAGACTTGGCTTTGCCTTCTTATTAACAAATCCCATTCTCTTCAGTCTGAGTCTCAATTCCCTAATTTGTAAAAGAAAGGATTGGACAGATTCTTTCTAATGTTTTGTTTTGTTTTTTCCAATTCTAAATCTTATAATTCTATAGCCTTACTATTGGTATTTTAAAGTTACTTATTTCCTTCTATTGGAGCTCAGACTAGCAAAGCTATTAAAACTTTTTAACTATTTTCTTTTGGCTTAGTGAAGGAACTATCAATGCATGCACTTAGACTCGTAATCCTTGCAATTTCTTTAGCAAAAACAAGGCATAGAAGAGAATGCTCCCATTGAAATCAAGTTTCCCAGCGAATGCAAGTGGGTGGAAAACAGCGCAACAAACTGCCAACAATTTCCAGTGGCTGGGCAAAGACCCTTGAGCTGGGGCACTCCCCGTCCGGCACCGGAAGGGTAAAGAAAATCCAAGCTCCGTCCAAGAAACCCAGTTATGCAAGGGCAACACGGGCCCCGCCAGAGGCTCTGAGGGTGGGTTGTCCGGATTGGCAGTGGCTACTGAAGGAGGAGCAGGTAGGTGATGGGTTGGCCGCAAAGGCAGCGGCACTCGCCGCCCTTCTCGTCCCTAAATTTGCAGCCGCAACTCCCAGTGACTGGGTATTCTTTGCTCTACGTCCTGCCCCTCTGAGTTAGGAGCTGAGCAGCAGCTTTAGGCTTAGCAAGTATGGCTCTGGAACTGCCCCAGCAGGGTCTCAGCGGGAAGTTTCTTAATGACCTCCCGGATTCCTCTCCGTTACTGCAACCTGGCATCAACGAGCTCCGTCAGCGAGCTGAAGCAGACGACGGTCAGAACTGGCCATTACCCCTCACTGATGCTTTCTTACTGAGGTTTCTGCGCGCCAGGGATTTTGAACTGGACCTGGCCTGGAAGGTAAGACACTAGAGAGACAGGCAGGGACTAGAGGAAAGTGACTTCCTCCCAGAAGCTCTCTGCAGCGAAGGCGGGGTCTGAATGCTTCAAATGCTTTGGCCTGGGGAGAAGGCGGAATTTGGAGTGGGTCTGGAGATAAATCTTGGGAGAAGGGAGCTTTCTCAGAGGGCATTTGTAGGGAAAGAATACTTCTCTCTTATATGGAGAAATCTGATCTCTTATCTCTCTTGCAGTCCCACGTGGAATTTTTAAGTGGCTCTTATTTTTGTGTGTATGTGTGTGCCAGGAACCTTTTGGCAACCTGGTGAAGCCTCTTCTCAGAATATTTTTAACTGAAGAAAATGCTATATTTCAGTTAGAGATTATTGAGCATAAAGACTTAATTTTTTTTCTTGCACAAATACCCTCCTGAAATTTATCTATAATTTTTACAAGAATCCCTGGTTAAGAACCCTTACTCAAAAGAGAAGACTCTTTCAGTGGTTCCAGATAATGCTAACACGATCATTTATTTATTTATTTATTTGCCCAACAGCAATGATATTGGCTCTTGAAACCGGTAATGTGCCTAGGATGAGACTTCTTAGAAAGAGGTGTGTCTACAAGGAAATTTGGGGAAAAGCTTTATTCATTCATTCATTTATTTTAAACTTACATACAAAGTAGGAAAAAGAAGAAAAAAAAAAAAACCAAAACATTGCTGTGCGCACAGCAGAAAGAGTATTAAAAATAGAAAGCAATAAAGTTTCATTTTAAGAAAGCTTACATAATAAATACTACACATCATGTTCAGAACTGTCGTTTTTTCTTTGCTTCCTTGTAAGTTTTCTTTTGTTCTCTGCTATGCACTTTATACTTTATTCTTGTTTTCCCTTCCTCCCTCCTCTTCTCCAAGAGGGCTACAATTATGCCTTATTAAAATTAAGTACACAATTGTATATATAATTATATACAATTAAGTGTATATATACATATATATGTACTTATATATGCAAACGTATGTACATGCACATACACATCTAGATCTACACACATATACACAAATATCCATAATCATATACATATATACACATATACACATTCATATGCATTAATGTAAGACTATACTAACTTGTTTGTATTCTGTTTCTGCATAAGTAGATAATATCTTTGATAAGTTCAAGTCTTTACATAATTTTCTAACTTTACCCACTCATCATTTCTTACACCACAGCAATATTTCAACTCTTGGCTGGCTGGTTATTTTAAATAGTCTAAAGCATTATTGTTTTATAGCTGGCAAAGAGGGTGTATTTTTTTCTCTTTTGTTTGAATCTTTTTTAGCTTTAACTTTGTCTGACATGATTACTACCCCTGTTTTTTTTTTTTTTACGTAACAAATTTTATTCTGATCTATATCTTTGTGTCTCTTTTTTTCCTATCCCTGATGACTCCTCTACTTCTAACTTGTCCCAATTTTTAAGTTATCCCTTCCCATCCTTTATCCTCCCTGCCACCTTTTCCCCTTGCCCTCTTTTTTCTATTTGAATTTAGAAGACTTTTATAGCCTTCTAACTATGTATGTTGTTCCCTCTTTATCCCATTCTCATTAATCTACACATCGTTCTATCCTCCCCCTACTCTGATTTTATCCTATTTCCTTATATATTTATATATAGTCTGGCAATTCACTGAATATCTTTTCCCACATCCAGGATTATGCTTAACTTTACTGGATATAATATTTTTGGCTACAACCCCAGTTCTTTTGCTCTTTGATATATAGTGTTCCAAGACCTGCTGTCTTTTAATGTAGCCTCTTGTGTGTGGTTTTGCTATATTTGAATTGTTTTTTTTCTTGGCACTTGTAATATTTTCTCCTTGATCTGGGGATTTCAGAATTTGGCTACAATGTTCCCATAAGTCTTCCTTAAAGGGTTTCTTTCAGGTGCTGATTAGTTGTTTGGTTTTTTTGTTTTTTTCTATTTTGACTTTCCCTTCTTGTTTTAACACTTCAGGACAATCTTCTTTAAGGATTTCTTGTATTATTGTATCAAGATTCTTTTTTTGATTGTAGCTTTCAAGTGGTTTAACTATTTTCATATTTTCTTTTTGATCTGTTATTTAAATCAGTTGTTTTTCTTATGAGAATCTCATTACCTTCTATTTTTTCATTCTTTTTATTTTGCTTTATTATTTCTTGGTCTCATAACTTTTCTGGCTTTCCCTTCCCCAATTCTAATTTTCAAGCATTTTCTTCCTTAAGATTTTGAATCTCGGGGCAGCTAGGTGGCACCGTGGATAGAGCACCAGCCCTGTAGTCAGGAAAACCTGAGTTCAAATCTGGCCTCAATCACTTAATACTTCCTAGCTGTGTGACCTGGGCAAGTCACTTAACCCCAATTGCCTCAGCAAAAAAGCAAAAAAAAAAAAAAAAAAAAAAGATTTTGAATCTCCTTTTTTGTTGATAGACTTTATTTTCATAATCATATTTTCTTGTTTTTTTTTAATTTTCCCTCAATTTTTCTCACTTTTTAAAAAGCTTTTTTTGAGTTTTTTTATGAATTCTTTTGGGGCAGGTAATCATTTGACACTACTCTTTGGAAAGGAGAGGCTTTTTGTGCTGCAAAGATAAAGTCTTCTCATTCACATAATAACTTTCTACTGTTGGGTTTTTTCTCCTTCTCTGCTCATTTAAATTTTTAAAATTTATATCAATTTATGCTTGCAGTCATCTCTAGTCCTAGGGTGCCTCTGGCCTCAGTCCTCCCTCAATTCTCCCCTCTGACCTGGAACTGAAATCAAGAACTCTCTTCTCCTGTAAGTGTCTGTAACCATCAATGTCCTGTGCCACTGCTTCTGCACTTACCCCAGAGCCATATCTCAGCAGCACAGTTAGGCCTGGAAACCATGTTGGCAGAGGTCCCCTTACTTTTTCCCCCCTCAGATATCCAACTCCCTACACTGTCCAGAAGGTGAAAATCCTTGTGGCTGGGGCCAATGGCTACCTCCCAACTCAGCTAACCCCAGAGTTTGCTGCTTCCTGTTTTAGTAGAACTAGCCTGGAGGTATTTACACTTCTCACACAAATTTCTATCCTGGTATTTTTTCTGCTTGCCTTATGTTAACATTATTCTGTCCCAATTCTTGAGGTGCTATTTTGTCTTTGTGGGGGTGATCTGGAAAGCTTGAAATTATCTGATCTACTCTGTTGTTTTCCTAGAGACCTCTTAGGGAAAGTTTTTTCATATCTCAGGAGAGAAAAAGTGTATACTTGAGTTTTATCTTGGGTAGTTATAGCAAAGCATGGAATTTTAAAAGTTGGCAGGAGTCAATGATATAAATTTAAGGGAGAACAGAGTTCTGAAAAGGCCCATTACTTTGTACCATACTTTCTTTCTTTCTTTCTTTCTTTCTTTCTTTCTTTCTTTCTTTTTTTTTAAACAAATGGCTAACATTAAGAAAAGTGGATCAGAGCTGGAGGGCTCAAATCATTATTTCTGTTTGTCTTTCATTTTCAAAGAGGACCGTGGCATCAGAAAGATGATGAATTTCAAGTGAATTGGATTTAAGAGAGGGAGAGCAGTGCAAGTCAGGGACTTAATTTCTCTTTTGTAGTCATCTGGGTCCAGTGGCAAGATAGAAATCAGGATTCCTGGAGGTGGCTTAAGATCCAGTGGGAAATCTTGACCTTTTTAAGCTAACATCTTTTTTTTTTTTTTTTAAGCTTTTTATTTGCAAAACATATGCATGGGTAATTTTTCAATATTGACCCTTGCAAAGCTTTCTGTTACAAATTTTTCCCCCTACCTCCTCCCCTAGATGGCAGAAAGTCTAATACATGTTAACCATGTCAAAATACTTGACAAATCAAATGTGTATACATATTTATACAGTTATGTTGTTGCACAAGAAAAATTGGATCTACAAGAAAAAAAAAAATCTGAGAAGGGAAACAATGCAAGCAAACATCAATAGAGAGCATGAAAATGCTATGTTGTGGTCCACATTCAGATCCTACAGGCCTCTCCCTGGGTGTATATGGCTTTCTTCATCACTGAACAATTGGAGCTGGTTTGAAACATAGTTGAAGAGAACCATGTCCATCAGAATTGATCATCATATAGTCTTGTTGTTGCCGTGCATATTGATCTCCTGGTTCTGCTCATTTCACTTAACATCAGTTCACACAAATCTCTCCAGGCCTCTCTCAAAACATTCTGCTGGTCGTTTCTTACAGAACAATAATATTCCATGACATTCATATATCATTTATTCAGCCATTCTCCAATTGGTGGGCATCCATTCAGTTTCCAGTTTCTTGCCATTACAAAAAGGGCTGCTACAAACATTTTTACACATGTGGGTCCCTTTCCTTCCTTTAAGATCTCTTTGGGATATAGGCCCAATAGAAACACTGCTGGGTCAAAGGGTATGCACAGTTTGATAATTCTTTGAGCATAATTCCAAATTGCTCTCCAGAATGGTTGGATCTGTTCACGGTTCCACCAACAATGTATTAGTGTCCCAGTTTTCCCACATCCCCTCCAACATTGGTCATTATCTTTTCCTGTCATTTTAGCCAATCTGATGTGTGTAGTGGTATCTCAGATTTGTCTTAATTTGCATTTCTCTGATCAATAGTGATTTGGAGCACTTTTTCATATGACTAGAAATAATTTTAATTTCATCATCTGAAAATTGTCTGTTCATATCCTTTGACCATTTATCGATTGGAAAGTGACTTGAATTCTTATAAATATGAGACAATTCTCTATATATTTTAGAAATGAGGCCTTTATCAGAACCCTTAAATGTAAAGATGACTTCCCAATTTATTGCTTCCCTCCTAATCTTGTCTGCATTAGTTTTGTTTGTACAAAAACTTCTTAACTTAATATAATCAAAGTTATCTATCTGGTGTTCAATTAAGAGTTCCAGTTCTTCTTTGGACACAAATTCCTTCCTTCTCCACAGGTCTGAGAGGTAAACTATCCTATGTTCCTTTAATTTGTTAAGCTAACATCTTTAACAAGTCTCATTTAGATTGAGACAAGGCTCAGGTAAGAAATGAGACAAAGAATGACCTCTTTTACCTAGTTTAAAAAAAGAATCATTCTCAATCTGGAAGGGGAAGATTTTCAGGATTTCTGGCCAAAACAGAAATAGTTGCTGTTTACATTCACACTGAGCCATCAGAATCCAAACTGTGACCAAGTTGAGCATAGGCTGGGACCTATTGGACCAATCAATGAAAGCCAGAATGATTTGGGTTTAAGGCATGGTCCTTAAGGAAAAAATCTAGCCTGTAAACCCCAAGATATCTTTCTAGGTTTCATCAATCAAAATTTACATTCCTTTAGGCAAAGCACCCATAGATAAGGTAAGGACTGAGGAGAAAGAAGAAGAGAAAGGAAAGGATTGAAATCCTTATAAATAGGTCTTGTAAGAAGGAATATTATCTGAGTAATGAGGATTCTCATTAAGAGAACTCAGCTCCATCATTCCAGCCAATCATTTTATATTCTATCTGAAAGATGATTAATTTAATATTTTTTCCCTAATATATTCCCTACAAATATTTCCAGAAGTTTGTACTGTTATGATAAATAAAAAAAATTGCAAATGTATTTGTAAGAAGGTAAAATATTTGCATATAACACAGACATACTCTTTTCCTTGTAGTGTCACCTATCCTTTGTCAATATTTGTGTTAAAATTTAATTATTATTTTTCTTATGGCTTAACTTGATTTTCTCTTTTCTGTTTCTTTCTTATTTCCTTTTCATTCTGCCAGTTAATTCTTGGTCCAGATCCATTAGTGTCCATCACAGAGATATGTAATACTGAAGGAAGGTTAACTATGGAGAAATGGGGTCAACCCACATGTAACAGCTAGTACCATGACTTAGATTATGGTTCATGTCTGGGGTTTCCTCACAAAAGGGAAAGAAAGAAAGGTAATCAATGTAAAATATGAGGCAGGTTATGTGGCAGGTAATTTATTTAAACACAATGTTAAACATAATGAGTCATAGCATGTCTTAAAATTATTTAAAACAGTTTTAGTAACTTTCCATAATTAGTTAGATCTTCTGAGAGGCTGATTATTGAATCACCAGACTAAGCAAAGTTGTCTGAAAAAACTACTGAATAGATATTTTACCTATCAGCTTGATACTCCAAATCATTTCCTGTGTATGTCTGCTTGTAAAATAATCAGGCTTGGAGCAATTCTCATGTCCATGCCAACTCTTTTCAAGAGCACTGCAACAGTTAATGTCCTTATGCCCCTAAGCCAAGGATTTTAACTTTGTTGTGTGTGTTGTGGACCCCTCTGACAGTCTGGTGAAACCTATGGATCCCTTCTCAGAATAAGGTTTTTTAAATGAATAAAGTGAAATATATAAGATTACAAAGAAAACCAATTTTATTGACATAGTTATTAATTTCTTTTAAGTTCATGGGCTATTTATAATTAGAACTGGGTCATACCCTTTTCAAAATATCTTGTATTTACTCTATATGTAATATTATACCCTGCATCACATCCACCCATTGGGGTGAAATGTAAATTTTTTGAGTCCAGGGATTACTTAATCTTTGCATTTGAAACACCTAGCTTCTAATGTCTGCTATGGGTATGCATTTAATTAATGATGTTTTAATTAAATTATGTGGATTCTGGTGCCATTGAAGGAAATAGGGAAATCTGAAGAAAAAGCAGGTTTCTGGGAAATAATAATAAATTTGGAATTTGAACATTTTGAATTTGAGATACCTGTCAGATATTTACATTGAGTTGTCCTAAAGGTAATTGTTAATGTGAGTCTGTACCCCTAGAAAAGGTCACTCATTTGTTTATATGTTTGTATGTATCTATGCGTTTATGTATAATAGGGGTGATCCAGGGAACTCCCAATTTGCTGATAGGCCAGGCCTAAGAACTTAGATTGTTTTAGAGGAGAGCCTGAAGAGAGAAGAGAAAGAGAACAGAAGACTAGTAACACATTTTTGTCAAAGAGGACTATCCATTGTATAGTGTAGTGAAAAGTAACTAACACAGAAGACAGAGAAAGTTAAGAACAGGAGAATCTAAAGCCAGGGGAGAAAAAGAGTATGCATGAGGAAATAGTTGTCAAGGGAAGGGAATAAGGATTTATATAGCACCTATCATGGCACTATACTAAGCACTTTTCCTAAATATCTCATATTCTCAAATCAACCTTGCAAGGTAGGTGTTATTATTATCCCCACTTTACAGTTTAGGAAATTGAGGCAGACAAAGGTCAAGGACTTTCTTAGGGTCATACACAGCTAATATATGCCTGAGTAGATATTTGAACTCAGATCTTCCTGCCTCCAGGACTGACATTCTATGCATTATTAAATTACTAACTGACAAACAAACAAACAAACAACAAAAAAAAAAACCTCCACAAAACTCCACACTATTAAGTGCTCTAGAAAGGCCAAAGAAGATGAGAGGTAGGGGACTGGTGGATAACTGGTTTAGAACTGGTGAGTTAACTGTTCATTAATGACTTTTGAGAAAACAAATTTAATGGAACAGAAGGGGTTAAAGCCTAGTTGAGTAAGGATAAGTAGTATGTAGATTGTGAAGAAATTGAAGGACATAATAAGGCAACTTTATGAAGATATTTGTAAAGAGGAGGAGAGAGATGAAATAATAGTTAGATGAGACAGAAGAGGCAATGGAAGGCTTAAACATTTTTTTTTTTAGGATTAGGGATATCCAAGCAAAAGACGTATGAAAGAGAAAAGATGACTCTTGGAACCACATATCAGCAGAAGATGAGATCAAAGTATGGACTTTGAACTGGAAGGATCTTCAAAGGTCTTTTAAATAACTGTGTTATGAAGAAATTGGGCCTTAGAGGGGATAAATAATAACTTGTCCAAGGCCATATAGGTAGTAAATGGCAGTACCAGGATTTAAATGTGTCGGATCATTCCATGTCTTTTCACCATACATTTAAATATATACTATATTATGTTATATTATATTATATTATATTAAATACATATTACAAGCTCATTGATTTACATTTTATGGTGGTCATAAAGAAAAATTATAGGAAAGGCAATAATAACTTGAAGACTTTCCATGCATACAACTTCACCAACAAAAAAGATTGTATCACTTGTTTTCATACAAGTACAGGGTAAGGAATGGATTTAAACGACATCTAGTTAATGCCTTCCCTTTCAGCCCCCCTCCATTTTACAAAGGAAGAAAAGCAAAGCCTAGAGTAATTAAATGAGTTGATCATGATTATATTGATAGCAAATAGTGGACCTGGAATTTTAAATCCAGGTCTTCTGACTCCAAATAACTACTATTTGTATAATGTGTAAGAGTATCTAAAATAGTGCAGTTGATAGAAATGAGACCTGGAATCAGGAAGAACTCATCTTTGTGAGTTCCAAACTTTGTGAGTTCAGCCACTTAACTAGCCCTGTGATCCTGGACAAGTTATTTAACCCTTTTGGTCTCAGTTTCCTCATCTGTAAAATGTACTTAGAGAAAACTCCAAATGAAGTCACAAAGAGTCTGACACAACTAAAATTCCTCAGCAACAAAAAATTCCATGTTACATTTTCTGCGTGATTTATTTCACAAATACAAAGATATGGCTAAAAATGGAACATGAAAATAAGTTTGCTATTGTACCAGATCTTCCAGGAAGCAATTGGTTAATTTGAAGCAAGTACTGTGTTGCAAATAAAACTGGAAATGAATCAAGGCTTTTGAATGGCTTTCTTTCTTTTTCTGTGAAGGAGAAGAAAAGGGAAAGGGTGAAAGTTTGAAAACAATTTTGTTTTTCTTTTCTTTTCATTTCTCTATATCTCTTAGTAAGAAGAACATGTTGATTGCTTGAAGATTTTTTAAGTATTAGTTAAATTAAAATATCACTTATTGATTGATAAAGTTTTACTATAATTAAGTATTCTTCACCACAATTTGAAACAAATTTTATAATCTTCAGGTTACATAGAAAACATCTGCTTACCATTATTTACATAGCCTCTCCCAAGCCTGATGATTAAGTAATACCCCTTCCCTGCTTTTTTCCAGCAAACAACTGTAGTTTCTTCAGCATTTTCCCACAGAACTTAATTTTCAATCGCTGCATATTTTGTTCACATAAACTACCCTCACTTTCATATATTCCTCCTTAGCCAGAAATCTTCCATTTAAATAAATTAGACTTTTTGTTTTATGTGTATATATATATATATTATATGTGATTTCGCAAGAAAGTATGGGAATAGCCTCCTTTACAAAGGATAAATAATTAAAAACAAAGTGACATTTTAAGTGACTGTTCATTCATTTTTCATTGTAGCAAAGAGGCTTCACAATAAAGGACATTCATGCAATGCCAATATTTCCCCCCCTTTGTGCCTGTTCACTGAATTATTTGAAAGTTGCTCAGTAGTGGTTAATAATTTATTTTCTTGAACTAGAACTTTTTATCTATCATTACTGGAAAAGAAAACATTCCAAACTAGGCTTTTCCCTGTGCAGAAGGAAAGTATCAGCAACAGCATGTTCTATGCACTTCATAGTTTAGGAAAAGCTGATGGAAGTACCCTATGATTTTCTTTCTAATTCTGTATTAAATCTTTTGCTCTTGGTCACTATTTTGTCCAATCTCTACTTTTCACTTTGAAAAATTAAAGGACATTATATAATAAAGTGGGTTTACCTTGTAACAAAGCAACTAAATTTCCACCTAAAAACAAATGTTATAATTGGAGATTATATCCTTGAAAAAGGATACTATTTCAAGCTGAGACAATTGAGAAGATTAAGGCCATTTGACAGTAGCTCCTTTATCTTCCCTCCATTTTTCTTAACTTGACATCTCTCTCTTGAAACCTCAAAGGACAAGACAAACATTGATCCATTTATCCAGCCAGGCTATTCCTGGTTGTTGTTTATCCTTTGTTTTTGATGAGGACTAGTGAAGACTTACGTGTGAATTGAGGTAGAGATGCACAAAGCCATTAATCCTGCTCTCTCTTCCAGAGCCATCAAAGTCCAGCGGCAGGATAAAAGTCAGGGCAGTGGCCCCGGATGCAGTGGATGACCCTGGCATCTTCTGTGTCTGACAACTCTAAACATTCCATGGTATCTGCTTCAGCTGCCTTCAGGGTCATTGGAACAGATTTTCCTCATCCTCCCATTCTGCCAGGAGGACTTGTCACCTACTTAGAATAGACATCCCCCATCTCACCTAGGAGTCTGAGGCTTGTCTGTTTCCCTCAATCTGGTTTAGCCTGTTTGCTGAGAAGGTGTGGCTCCTGAGCCTGCTACAGCTTCTTAGAAGTTGAGTTGAGTGCCAAATAGATACCAAAAATGGATAAACAATCCTGAAAAGACTTGGCAAGTCCTCATACTAGAAGTGCTAGTCCTCCCTGAATACTCCTGGCTGTACCTTACCTCTCCAGACAAGAAATGGGAACCTATTTTATTTCTGTGCCATAAGGAGGACACCTAGGTGACACAGTGGATAGCACTTGGGGGCTGGAGTCAAGAAGACTCATTTTCCCGATTTCAAATTCAGTCATTTAACCCGTTTCCTCATCTGTAAAATGAGCAGAAGAAGGAAATAGCAAACCACTCTAATATCTTTGTCAAGAAAGTCCCAAATGGGATCAGAAAGAGTTGGACACAACTGAACACCATAAGAAATATATATATATATATAAAACATTTGTGCTGACTAAAGGAATAATTCTTTATACAAAACACTTCATGCTATGGTACTCCAACAGAAGCTGCCAGACACATAATGCTTTGAAATCATTATAGCATATATTAACTCATTTAACTTGCATAATTTGGGACTAATTACTTTTTATACTTCTTGCCCTAGATACACTAATCAAATCATTACTATCATTGCTTCTGGAAAAATCATGCCAGTTGACTTCTCTATGGCTCTATTTCCTATTCCCTTAAAACTTCCCCCTTCTCCTGCAAACGTCATCATTTTCAGACAATTAAATATTAATGAAAAACTTAATATATGCCAGACATTGTGCTAAGCATTAAGATACAAAAAAAAGAGGGGGAGGAAAAAACAGTCTCTGCTTTGAAGGAGCTATGTCTAATAGGAAAGACAACATGCAGACGCCTATGTATGAACAAGCTATATACAAGATAAACTGGAAGTAATCAATAGAAGGAAGACATACAATTAAGGAAGATTGGGAAAGGATTGCTGCAGAAGATGGGATTGTTGATGGGGCTAGAAGGAAAAGAGGGAAATGGGAAAAGTAGAGATGAGGGAGTTAGGGAAGGGCCAAGTTATGAATGTCTTTGAATGATAGCATAGGATTTTATCTTTGATCCTGGAAATGATAAGCAACCACTGAAGTTTTTTGCATAGGAAATTACACAATCAGACCTGCACTTCAGGAAGATCACTCTGACAATTGAGTGGCTGATAGACTAGAGTGAGGATAGACTTGTTCCTGGGAAGTTAGTCCACTTATCTTTGGCACCCTGGGACTGAGCCTTGGAAAAACAAACAGCCAGTTATTAGAATAAGCCAGGTGAGAGGAAGTGAAAGCCTAAGCAGGGGTCAATGAAACAAAGATAAAAAGGGTATGACCACGCTATTTTTTCCCCATACTTGACAAGCATGTTATTCCCTCAGGTGGCTCATTTTCTTCAACTTGCACTGACATTCAGATCTACCCAAAGAAAACTAGTCAACTAGTTTTTAATAAGGATAGTCTGGGGTATGTGGGTATTCAGGGAGGGTTAGCACCTCTAGTGTGAGGGCTTGCTAAACCTTTTTCAGGGCTGCTCATCCACCTTTTGGGGTCTTCCTGGTACTCGCCTCTTACCTGTGGTTTCAAGATGCAGTGGCCACACTCCAGTAAAACCATCTGGGTAGATAGGGTAAACCAGGTAACTGATGGGACACAAATCAATCGGTGAGTTAGGGGGTGCCCACCCAGCATGAAGACTTCTCCTGGTAAGATAAGTGGATGAGAACACTCTGTTCCAATGGCCACGAAGGCAGCTGAGGTGCACCTGGAGCTTGGTCAGACTCTGAAAATGCCAAGATGATCATCAAGTCCATCACCAGGCATCTTGACTCTGGTCCTGCCATTTGACTTTGATGCTGCTGGAAGGGAGAGTGAGGTTGATGACTGGGCAACTCAGCCTCACTTAAATCCAATTCTCACATAAATCATATCATCACCCTGTGATGTCATTGATCCTCCCCCAAAATGAAGGACAAACACTAAGAACAGTAGAGAGTACCCACCAGGCATTCTGCTAAGTCCTGAACAAAGAACAAATGACAAGTATTGAGGATATACAGAAAGGCAAAAGACAGTTCTTTCAGTCAGGAAACTCACAGACTGATAAAGGAGGCAATCTACACACAACTGTACAAACAAGCTACATGTAGGACACATTGGGGATCATCTTAGAGGGAAAGCACTATTAGGGGAGGGCACGAAATGGGAAAAGCTTCCTGTAGAAAGTGGGACTTGAACTGAGAAGTTCTTATCCTCCTTTTGGAGGAATCCAAAAGGAAGATAAAGAGGAAGATCATCCCAGGAATAGCAGATAGAGAAAATGCCTGAAGTCAGTAGCTGGAGTTGTGCTCAGAGATCAAATTATTATGGGGGCATTTTGAAAGCGTCTTCAAATTCAAGTTCTGCAACTGCAGTAAATCAAAGGAGATGCCAAGTACTACATGATCAGCAGCCCCGACTTCCATCATATCTGTTTTCTACAGTCTTGACAAGGAACTTCCATTATATATACCAGATCAACCCTTCAGGAAGCAGGCTCTCAAATGTCTCCATTTGGAAAGTAGTAACATAAATGTTTTGTGTTTGTGTCAGACCCTGTTAGATATTGATATCTAAGATTTAAAAAGAACTGAAATGGGGACATTTTTGTACATAAAGATATGTACATATAAATTTATCTGTGATATATTTAGATATTTATATGTAGGATATAAAGGAAACTGGCATATTTGTGTGCATAGGTATATTTGTATGTGTGTGTCTGCACATACTGATATATATGCAATATATATTTAGATATTACTATTCAGGATATAAAGGGAACTGATATGTGGGTATATATGTATATATAATATATATGCTATTTATGTGTACATACATATATAGAAGTTGCATATAAGATGATCATTAGGAAAATATATTAATTTCTTAGTTACCTGTTTTACTTCTAATTTTAACTGCATCAATTCTGCTTATATAAATGTTTTTCAGCTTTATGTAATAGAAATTATCAATTTTATCTTTTAAGATTATCTAAATTTTTCTTCTGTTGGAACCAAGATGGCAGAGTGATAAGAAGCACTACAGCTGATCTCTGGTCTACAAATTCCTCCAGACAAATCTAGAAAGTATCCCAGACTGACTATTGATAGAGATAATCCAGAAAAAGTCACAATTGAGTTAGCTGACCAGCCCAATTCAGCAGGGATACAGAGAGATCTGTAGATCCTGGGGATTGGGTTGAGTTAGGAACATATATGTGACCAATCTGGAATCCAGGAAAAAGTTGTATACTAGGATTAAAGGAGGTCCTACATCTATATGAGGGCATCACAAGTTGCATACTGAACCACTGCTATGGAGAAAGGTGCAAACTGGCAAGCTTGTAGACCACTATCCAACTCTGGATCACAGAGATGCATCAAGACTAAGAAAGGGACCTGAGCAGGGACATAGTGTGACCTACTGGGCACTGTACTAGAGAAAAGAGGAATCTAGTAGTAGCAGTGATGTGGCTCAAACCTCGGATTAACTTCCAGAATCTAACCCAATTTGCAAAGAATTAACCATGACAGGAATCCAAGACCAAAAAGGAGCCTAGAATTCTGCCACTCTGAACCAACAGAGCTTTCTAGCTAGTTGTTAGGGACTGAATCCAGCAGCATTCTACTCTTGCTCAAACTCAAACCTAGGTTAGAAACTTGCAGAATTTCTTTGCTCTGGATTGAGCCACTTTGAAGATCACTGAAAATTTACAGATCCTCAGCCTGTCCCTGATAATACCATTATACTTAATACCTAAAAAAAAAACAGCAACCATCCCAAACCTTCCTTCCAGAAGTATGGCAGAATCCAGCATGAACATCAAGTCTGAAGTTAAGAAGGAGACTAGAATAATAGGCAAGCAAAAGAGAATCCAACTATGACAAACTCAGGTGAAAAAAAAATGATTCCAAAAATCTCTCCAAATAAGAGAAAAAACACAATTATCTAAAAAATTCTTTGAGAATTCTTAGAAAAGATAAAGACTTTAAGAAAAAAATTATAAATCATAATGCTTAAGGAAAAAAATTTGAAAATGAGTGGTATGGAAGAAAGAATTGGGAAGAAAATTAACAATTTGACACCAGATTTGGTATAAAATATTGCCTAAGCAACAAACTCTCTGAAAATCAGAATGGACCAAATAGAAGCCAATGACTCTATAAGGCAATAAGAAATATTAAGATAAATTTAAAAGGCTAAAAAAAATAGAAAAAATGTAAGACAGAATAGCAAAAATAGATGACCTGAAAAACAAGAAGAAAATTAAGAATCATTGAAGTATCTGTACATGATAATAGCAACAAAAAAAGAGCCTACACATCCTATTTCAATAAATCTTAGACTAAAACTATCCAAATTAGGGGACAAAATGGAATAGAAAGAACCCCCCCCCAACTTACTCTGAAAGAAACCCCACCCTGAGAAGTGCTTTTCAGAGTCTTCTATCTTCCCTTCTTCCTTCCTTTCCCTTCCCCCTTCCCTTCTCATCTTTCCTCATCCATTCTTCTATCCTCTCTCCTCCCTCTATTCCCTAGCCTTGATGATGCAGTAGTGGAGATGGCCAACGTGAACATCATGGCACTATGCCAGGGATATGTTCTATGAGATGGCCTTGTACCTGAAAGGTGAGCTGATAACCACCTGTGAAGATAATAAACTTCTGGAAAATGTGAACAAGTTGATTAGATTGAGGTATCTAGAAATAAAAGATATTGTAATAAACATAGGTAGAAACCTAAAGAACTTCAACAAAGAAATATGCAACACTTCAGCCTAATCTGGATCAGATCATTTTAATTGAGAAGCAGGCAGCAGCCAGGCAGCCTACAAGTTGGAAATATATTCAAAGAATTTGGAAGCAAAGTACAAGATGTTAGAGAGGCAATGAAAGAATTCTTTCTCACAAAGACTAACTCCCAAGAATGTTTCATGAAAGCTGAAATGCGTGGGAGGGAACTTAGTAAACTTCTATGCTTCACTTCCATAAAAGACAGCAGTGCTATTGATCCAAGAAGAATTGTAGTTCTACCTTTGGTTGGATGTGTAACTTTGGCCACTCCTTGATGTTTTCCTAAAACTGTGCCCCTAGAACTCCACCTTGTCTTGTGCTTCATTGTGTGTCCAGAACCAAGTCTCAGAAATCAGGATCAACCCTGCCTGGAACAGATACAAAGGAGAGACTCTGATTCCCTGTCTCCACCCTCCTCTCCTTCCATCTCTCATTCTTTGTTTTGATTGTGTCCCCCACCTCCCCAACCTTCCAATCTATTCTTGGACTTAAATAACAAATGCCAATTTATGACCCTTAAAAAAAAAGTAAAGAAGGAAGAAAGAGAGAAAAAGAAAGGAAGAAAGAACTCCTAAAATAAAAACTCCCAGGAACATCATAGCTAAAATGCAAAGCTTCCAGGTCAAACAAGAAAAAAAAAAAAACAACTTTAAGAAGTTTCTTTCAGGAAGAATTCAAGATGAAAGAGCCATAAGGAGGATCACACATGACTTAGCAACCACCAGAATAAAGAGTAGAGAACTTGGAATATGATATTTCATTCTTCAAAGGATATGGGTTTACAGCCAAGAGTAACTAACCCAATAAAATTAAGTGTAATGCTACTGGGAGGAAATTGGATCCTTAATGAAAAAGAGGATTTTTACATGCTCCTGATATAAAGACTAGATCTTTGAGAATAAATGCAGGAATGAAAAGAAACAAAAAAGGTGAACTTGAATGCAAAATGGTAAAAAAAACTAAACAAGGATAGACTGGTTATATTCAAATATGGAGAGATGTTATTTATGTCGCTTGGACTTGATCATTATCAGAAGTCTTAGAGGAAATCCAATTAGATAATACCTGTTGTTGATTCTGTTATGTTTAGATGATTTTAAGACAAGAATGAAAAGAGAGAAGTAGAGAAATATACTGTGCGAGAAGGGAAAGGAAGGTTAGAGAAAACTTTAATCTAGGTATACAAGTAGACATTTATAGAAACAAGGAAGAGCAGGCGGGTTGCATTTCACAGGGATACATTTCATTCAATAGGGCATGAGAAGAAGCAGGGAGGAGATATTAGAGGCAGACTACAGTAAGGGAGGGATTAGTCTTAGGCAAAACAAACTCTGAGGATGTACAAAAATAATTATAGTTCTTTTTGAGATGGCAAAAAAAATGAGTCTGAGGAGGTTCCTGTAATTGGAAAAGGGATGCATAGGGTTTGGGATGTGGACATGATGGAATATTATTATACTGTATTCTTATTGTAATGACCAATCATAACTGCAGAGGACTAGTGATGAAGCATGCTGCCTACCTCTTGTAGAGAGGTAGGAGTTTGAATGTAGAATTTTTTTACTTGGTAGGAAAAGGATTCCCATGGGAGGGCAGGAAAGTGAATCTGGGTTGATTAAAACAAAAAAAAAATGTTTAATTAAATAAAACAAAAAATTTTCCCTCCTAACCATACTTGTGATAGGCCTCTCCTTCCTTTCGCCTCTGATATTTTAAAGTAAGTTTTATTGTTATTTTGTTTCTTACATCATTATAGCATTCATTATACCTCCTCCTTCCTTTCCTCCCCTTTCCCCCAGAGAGCCATCACATCCATATGACAAATAATGTATTTTGGAGAGGGGTGAAAAAAGCAAACATTGAAAAAGTCTGAAAACATATACAACACAAAATCTCTGTGGACCTCCCATCTCCACAAAGGAGGTGGATTGGGGGATAACTTCTCTTATCATTTCATTCTTAGTCCTATTTGATCTTTATAATTTGTTATATTTACTTTTGATTTGGGAGGTCTTCTATAAATTCTCTTTGGATAGGGAGCCTGTTAACATTGGTTTTTCAGGTAGAAGAAGCTTTATTTACTTCAGTGTCCTCTGAAGATGAACACAGGTCTTTTCTACTCCCATAGTAAGCTTCTGTGATGGGATTCTTTCTTTTTTGCTGGTTCTCTCTCTCTTTTTTTTATGAGAAGTTTTAGTGTAAGCACCTCTAATTGTGGGTGGGGAGATGGTGCCTCTAGCTTTAGTTCTTCCTTCAGCTCTCCCCCTGATCTGGAACCCCAAACCAAGAATCCCCTCTCCTGCAGGTACCCACAGCCAGCCCCATCCCTGCCCCAGTCTCTGCACTGGTCAGGTGTCCTGGCTCCTTCTTGCCCAGGGCTGCATCTCAGCAGCACATCTGGACCTGGTGTTCTTCATCAGCTGAGAATCCCTCAGTTTTCCCAGGCTCAGACCCCTGATTCTGCAAGTAGTCCAAGAAGTAAGTTTCTGTGATTCCTGCTGAGGCTGCCCCCAAACACAACTATCCCCAGGAAGCCCCACTTAGTGTTTCTGGGGAGCTAGCCTGGAGGTGTTTGCACTTCAAACAGGGTTTGACCTGGGGGCTTTCTTTGGATCTTCTCTGGTTATTCCAGGAAGATCCTTGTTCTGCCCCAAATCTTCTTGGTTTTTCACCAGTCTGTGTTTGCCCTGAGGTACAAATGTGTTCTGTTTGTGGGGGAAATCTGGAAAGCTTGAAATGTATTGACCTATTCCACCATCTTCCCAGAATCTTTCCCATCCCTGTTTTTTAAAAATAAATATTATTGATGCTTTTTATGTTTATATATGTTTGCATTCTATAGGATGTCATTTCTTCATGTTAACTACTCTGTTCCTCCTCTTTTCCCCATAAAACCCTCTCATAACAAAAAAAAAGTTAAGCTAAAACAACTGATTTTAGGGACTATAAGATGTATGCAACATTCTTTTCCCTTAGTCCCTTGCATTTCTACAAAGAAATGAAATTTTCTGCAGTTTTGATATTTTTGCTCATTTTCTGGGGGTGAAATGACACTTTAGGGTTCTTTTAATTTGTATTTTTCTTATTAATTATTTAGAACTTAATTTCATAAAATGCTTTAAAATAATGTTTGAGTCCCACATTTTAGGAAGAACATTGGTGGAAAGAACAAAACAAAATGAGTTGAAGTAATTTAACTGAGGGTCAAATTCTGGCTCTGCCTATAATTACCTACAATATCTTGGGCAACTCATTTAAAAAAAAAAAAAAACCTTTCTTCTATAGATGATTGATTGTCCTTAGCTTTTATCTAAAACCTTAACTCATTTCAAGGTTTTTATCTATGGAGTATCATGCCATTTTAAAAATCATGGTCACTTTTCTTGGTTCTATCAATCAATCCACAAGTATTTATTAAATACTTACTATATGTATGTAGTGTGACTTTATGGAGAAAGCCAGAGGATTGCACCTTTGTAGGAAATGAAGAGACTGTCTTAGGCAATCCTTCTTCAATGGAGGTTCTTGGAAGAATCTTCTATTTTTCCATAAGAGGAAGGGACAACAGGAGCAGAGGTCCGAGTTCCAGGGCTAATGTAAAATTCCAGGATAAAAAGTGTGATGAAACACAGGTTACATCTAATTTTAATATGGATTCATGTCAAAGAAAAAATGATTAATAATGTATTTTCTGCTTAAGGCAAACATCTTCCAGAAAGAAGGAGAAATCTAGAGGAGTACAGCCTGAGGGAGAATGTATTTTTTTAAAAAAATTTACAATGGGAAATGCTTCACTCTTATGATACATTGTAAACACAGGAATTATTTATCTACAAGTAGTGCATTTTAGTTAGAGATTAGAGTTTATGGAAGGGAATAAAGTAAGATAAAGCTGGAAAGATAATGTTAGATTTGTGGAGATATTTGAATACTAAATTAAGCAATGTGACTTATTCAAGGAACAAAGATCTCAAGTAGTAGAATCAAATCTATCCCTGAGTAATATTTATTTAACAATTATGGAGAAGTACTGGAGCAAGAAAATTATTTATGGAGCTACTGCAACAATATAAGCATGTGGTGTTGAAGACATTAAGTAGAGATATATAGGAATAGAAAGGAACAGATGGAGGTGAAAGATGCCATTCAGGTGGAATATAAAAATTGTCAGCACAGCCTGTTAACTGCTAGGAAAAAAAAAAAAACAGAATCGTCAAAGATAGACCTAAAGTTATGAACCTGGGAAGAAAAATGAAATGTACTATTCCAGAAATAAGGAAAACAGAAAGGGGTAGCAGGTTTGAGGGAAATTTAATAATTATTTTCATAATTTAATTGCTATTCCTGTTTTTTTCCTCTGTCCCAATAGACTCTAAATGAATCTTTCTTTAACTGTCTTACTATTTATTTGTCAATTTATTTCTTTATTTCTGTTGTCTTTCATGTTATAAGTTAACTTATTTGATTGTCTTTGTTCTCCAAAAGACAAAGGCATATGTGAATTGGATGGGACGGAGATACTCAGGTATTAGATTAGCTTAAAAATTAGAAATCATATGAATATACAGTGAGTACAGCAATGTAAATGAAAAGAAAAACAAGCACAAAACAATCAAAATTAAAAGTTACAACAAAGAACAAGCTTGACTGCAAAGAAAAAATGAGAAGACACTTCTCCCCACCCCTTTATGGAAGTGAGGGTCCACAGATTTGGAACATTGCATATCATCAGATTTATTTTTTATATTTTCTTGATGTTTTTTCTTATTTTTAAAAAAATCTTTATTATATGGAATACAAAGACAAAAACGAAATCTTTCTTGCCCTCAAGGAATTACTTTCTATGAAGAGAAGATATATCCATATAAGAATACAAGCTATATATATATTAAGTTAATATAGGTAGAAGGATTCAGAAAAACTTCATATTGGAGGTGGTATTTGAATTGAAAAGTAGGGTTTTTAAGAGGCAGAGGTGAGAAGTATGTACATTCTAAGTATGGGCAACAGTCTATGCAAAGAAAATAAGAATCCAACACTTGGGGTGGGGGAGATGATGAATCATGGGATACAACTAATTTTAACATACCTTCATGTCTAAGGAAAAACTATTAATAATGTGCTTTATGCTTTAGGCACAAATCTACCAGAAGCTATCTTATTTAATTCAACATTTTTCTATATCTTAGCATTTTCTGTCTTTGAGAGGAATATTTACTTGTGTTCCTTTTCCTTTCTATTACTCTCTCTCCCACTATGGATATGTCCCTCTAAACTCTCGGACAAAATGAAAGAAATGTCTCTAAGACTCTTGAACTAGAACAAGGTACAGTTTGGGGTTAACATTTCAGAACCATAATTACTGCCCATTTCCTTCTCCAACTATTTCTCTAGGATTTCAAGGATTTCCTCCCAGCAATTGATATGGTTAAAATCAATACGATAGGGGCAGCTAGGTAGTGCAATGGATAGAGCACCAGCCCTGAAGTCAGGAGGACCTGAGTTCAAATTTGATCTCAGACACTTAACTCTTCCTAGCTGTGTGACCCTGGGCAAGTCACTTAACCCCAATTGCCTTGGCAAAAAAAAAAATCAATATGATGATTTCTGAATGGAGAAAGGTGTGTCATAGCATCCTGGCTTTAGGAGATGGGGAAAGAAAAAGCTTCTTTTAGATGGGACAATAGCCTTCTCACTTAAGTAGGTGAAGGCTTTGTTCTTAGCCAGAGTTAAGTTTGGTGATCACCCTTAATCCATTAAAATCAAATTTAGGTAATCATCTTTACAGTAGGGTAGGAAGAAAGTGAACAGAAGAAAATTTGAAAACACAGAAAAACAGGTAACTTTCAAAATGATGCATAATATTTATTACACAGCTTTTAAAAATAATAGTGTGAAATGGAAATTCATGGTTTTGTATTGAATCCTCTTTTTATATTGTGCTGTGTATATGGAAATGCTATTTTTTTTGTCTTTTTGTATTTATGTTCAAAATTAATTTTCTTAAAAAAAGAACAAACACACACACAAATTTAAAGTTATTTCACAGATTTATCGGATTAACTTTGAGTCAGCATTTTGTTGTTCTTGTTTTCATGCTTTCTTCTGCTTCTTCCAAAGTCTGCATTTAGAGAAAAGTGATTTGTTTTAATAAGTGCAGTAATGTCATTTGTAGCCCTATTTAAAATTATTGTGAACATTTAAAAAAAAGTCTTAAAGTCTTAGATTTTGTTCTACCTACTTTCCTGGAGGGAAAAGTTTGGAAAGGGTTTTTAGATGGAGAAAATATTACACCTTAATATTTTCAGTTGATTTAAAAAGGTTTTCTTAATTTACTTCCACGGAGGAAGTGAGCTACCTTAGCTCTTATTTTGCTTTACTGAACCAAACATCTTTTCATAGTAAACAAATAGTAAATACAACTGAGATCTTATATTCTCTACATCTTTCAGTCAATTGTGTAAAGACAAAGATGTTACTTTACATGGAATATGATTTAAATTAGTTCATGAGCTTCTTAAGAGCAGGGATTGTCTAATCTCTTTTTGTGTCCCTAGCATTTAGCACAGTGACAGATAGATAGTAGAATTTTTTTTTTGATAGTAGACTTTTAATAAATGTTTACTGATTGATTGGTCATCGACAGCAATATCTAATTAACTGACTCTTGAACAATTCTGTCACATTATCTATATAAAGCTTTTTTTTTTGTCAATCAGAATAATCTATATGAACCAAAGGGTATCCATAATGAGGATATCAGAGGGGAATTAGCACATTTAAATAATATTCCATGTAAAGTCACATCTTTTTTTTTATTTTAAGCTTTTTATTTGTATAACATATGTATGGGTAGTTCCCCAACCTTGATCTTTACAAAGCTTTCCAATACAAATTTTACCCCCAGTCCCCTCCCCTCCCCTAGATGGCAGGAAGTCCACTACATGTTAATAATGTTGAAATGCTTGAGAAGTTATGCAAGAAAAATCCTATCTACAAGAACAAAAATGAATCAGAGAAAGGCAACACAATGCAAGCAAATGTCAATAGAGATCATGAAAATGTTACGTTTTGGTCCATATTTCATTTCCCTCTCTCTGGGTGTATATGGTTTTCTTCAGTGAACCACTGGAACTGGTTTGAGACAATTCTTTATTGCAGAGAGCCATGTCCATCAGAATTGATCATCATGTAATACTGTTGTTGCTGTGTATGATGATCTCCTGGTTCTGCTCGTTTCACTCAGCATCAGTTCATGCAAGTCCCTCCAGGCCTCTCTGAAATCGTCCTGCTGGTCGTTTCTTACAGAGCAATAATATTCCATAACATTCATATACCATAATTTATTCAGCCACTCTCCAATTGATGGGCATCCCTTCAGTTTCCAGGTTCTAGACACTACAAAAAGGGCTGCCACAAACATTCTTGCACATGTGGGTCCTTTTCCCTCCTCTAAGATCTCTTTGGGATATAGGCCCAGTAGAAACACTGCTGGGTCAAAGGGTATGCACAGTTTGATAACTTTTTGGGCATAGTTCCAAATTGCTCTCCAGAATGGTTGGATCCGTTCACAGTTCCACTAACAATGTATTAGTGTCCCAGCCCTCCCACATCCCCTCCAACATTCATCGTTATCTTTTCCTGTCATTTTAGCCAATCTGACAGGTGTGTAGTGGTATCTCAGAGTTGTCTTAATTTGCATTTCTCTGATCAATAGTGATTTGGAGCAACTTTTCATATGACTAGAGATGGTTTTAATTTCATCATCTGAAAATTGTCTGTTCATATCCCTTGACCACTTATCTATTGAAGAGTGGCTTGAATTCTTATATATATGAGACAATTCTCTATATATTTTAGAAATGAGGCCTTTATCAGAACCATTAAATGTAAAGATGATTTCCCAATTTGATGCTTCCCTCCTAATCGTGTCTGCATTTGTTTTGTTTGTACAGAAACTTTTTAACTTAATATAGTCAAAATTATCCATCTGGTGTTCAATTAGGAGTTCCAAGTCTTCTTTGGACATAAATTTGTTCCATCTCCACAGGTCTGAGAGATAAACTATATTACGTTCCTCTAACTTGCTTACAAAGTCCCTCTTTATATCTAGATCATGAACCCATTTAGATCTTATCTTGGTATGTGGTGTTAGGTATGGGTCAAGCCCTAATTTCTTCCACACTAGTTTCCAATTTTCCCAGCAGTTTTTGCCAAATAGAGAGTATTTATCCCAAAAGCTGTGGTCTTTGGGTTTATCAAACACTAGATTGTTAAGGTTAATGCCTAGGTTGTCCTGATAACCTATCCTGTGCCACTGATCGACTGCTCTATTTCTTATCCAGTACCAAACGGTTTTGATGACCGCTGCTTTATAATATAGTTTTAGATCTGGTACAGCAAGGCCACCTTCATCTGCCTTTTTTTTTTCATTAATCCCCTTGAAATCCTTGACCTTTTGTTCTTCCAAATGAACTTTGCTACTATTTTTTCTAGATCTGTAAAATAATTTCTTGGGAGTTTGATTGGTATGGCACTAAATAAGTAGATTAGTTTGGGTAATATGGTCATTTTTATTATGTTCGCTCTGCCTACCCATGAGCAATTAATATTTTTCCAATTGATTAGGTCTGATTTTATTTGTGTGGAAAGTGTTTTGTAATTTAGTTCGTATAGTTTCTGACTTTTCCTTGGCAGATAGATTCCCAAATATTTTATCCCATCATCTGCTATTTGGAATGGAATTTCTTTTTGTATCTCCTGCTGCTGAGCTTTGTTGGTAATATATAAAAATGCTGATGATTTATGTGGATTAATTTTGAATCCTGCAACTTTGCCAAAGTTGTGAATTGTTTCTAGTAGTTTTTTAGTTGAATCTCTAGGGTTCTCTAAGTATACCATCATGTCATCTGCAAAGAGTGATAATTTGGTTTCTTCATTACCTACTCTGATTCCTTTTATCTCTTTTTCTTCTCTTATTGCTAAAGCTAACATTTCTAATACAATATTAAATAGTAATGGTGACAGTGGGCAGCCTTGTTTCACTCCTGATCTTATTGGGAATGGTTTTAGTTTGTCTCCATTACATATGATGCTTGCTGATGGTTTTAAATAGATGCTACTGATCATTTTAAGGAAAAGCCCATTTATTCCTATACTCTCTAGTGTTTTTAATAGGAAAGGGTGTTGGATTTTATCAAAGGCTTTTTCTGAATCTATTGAGATAATCATATGGTTTTTGTTAGTTTGGTTATTAATATAATTAATTATGCTGATAGTTTTCCTAATATTGAACCAGCCCTGCATCCCTGGTATAAATCCTAATTGGTCATAGTGTACTATGCTGGGGATGACTTTCTGTAATCTCATTGCTAAAATCTTATTTAAAATTTTTGCAACAATATTCATTAGGGAAATTGGTCTATAATTTTCTTTCTCTGTTTTTACCCTACCTGGTTTAGCTATCAGCACCATATCGATCTCATAGAAGGATTCTGGCAGTATACCTTCTGTCCCTAATTTCTCAAATAGTTTGTGTAGTATTGGAATCAATTGTTCTTTGAATGTTTGGTAGAATTCACATGTAAATCCATCTGGCCCTGGAGATTTTTTCTTAGGGAGTTGGTTAATGGCTTGTTCTATTTCTTTTTCTGATATGGGGCTATTTAAATAATTTATATCCTCTTCTGTTAACCTCGGCAATCTATATTTTTGTAGATATTCCTCCATTTCATTCAGATTATCAAACTTACTGGCATAAAGTTGGGCAAAGTAACTCCTAATTGTTGCTTTAATTTCCTCTTCATTGGAGGAAAGTTCTCCCTTATCATTCTTGAGACTAACAATTTGATTTTCCTCTTTCCTTTTTCTTATCAAATTAACTAAAGGCTTATCTATTTTGTTGGTTTTTTCATAAAACCAACTCTGAGTTTTATTTATTAATTCAATAGTTTTCTTATTTTCGATTTTATTAATTTCTCCTTTTACTTTTAGAATTTCCAATTTGGTATTTAATTGAGGGTTTTTAATTTGTTCTTTTTCTAGTTTTTTTAATAATAAGCCCAATTCATTGATCTTTTCTTTCTCTATTTTATGCAAGTAAGCATCTAGAGATAGAAAATTGCCCCTTATAACCGCTTTGGCCATATCCCACAAATTTTGGTATGTTGTCTCCTTATTGTCATTCTCCTGGATGAAATTATTGATTGTGTCTATGATTTGCTCTTTCACCCATTCATTCTTCAGGATTAGATTATTTAATTTCCAATTACCTTTTGGTTTATTTTCTCTTGGCCTTATATTGCATGTGATTTTTATTGCATCATGATCTGAAAAGGATGCATTTACTATTTCTGCCTTTCTGCATTTGATTTTAAGGTTTTTATGCCCTAATACATGGTCAATTTTTGTATAGGTTCCATGGACTGCTGAGAAAAAAGTAAACTCTCTACTGTCTCCATTTAACTTTCTCCATAGATCTATCATACCTAACTTTTCTAACAATTGGTTTATCTCCCTAGTTTCTTTATTGTTTATTTTGTAGTTTGATTTATCTAGTTCTGAGAGAGCAAGGTTGAGATCCCCCACTAGTATCGTTTGGCTGTCTATTTCTTCTTGCATCTCTCTTAATTTCTCCCCTAGGAATTTGTGTGCTATTGCACTTGGTGCATATATATTTAATATAGATATTGCTACATTATCTATGGTACCCTTTAATAGAATATAGTTTCCTTCCTTATCTCTTTTGATTAGATCTATCTTGGCTTTTACTTGATCTGAGATAAGGATTGCTACCCCTGCTTTTTTTTGTTCACCTGAACCATAATATTTTCTGCTCCAGCCATTTACCTTCATTCTATATGTGTCACTATGTTTTAAATGTGTTTCTTGTAGACAACATATTGTGGGATTCTTGTTTTTAATCCAGTTTGATATCCGCTTCCACTTTATGGGAGAGTTCATCCCATTCACATTCACAGTTAGAATAACTAATTCTTTATTTCCTGCCATCTTATTTACCCAAGTTATGTTTTCCCCTTTCCTTTCCCCTTTCTCCCTTCCCCCCACCTCAGTACTTTGCTTTTGATGACCTTCTCCCCCAAACAATACTCTACCCTTTAGATCCTCTCCCCCTGTTTTTACTCCTTTCCCCTGATTCTTCTATTTTCCCTTCTATTAGTTTGTCCCTTACTTTTCCTCCTTTCCCTCCCACTTCCCCCTAGCAACAGACAAGTTTCTATGTGAAATCAAATGTCTGATATACACTTTTAGAGCCCAACCTCATGAGAGTAAGATTTACACAGTGCTCATCTCCCTCCCCTCTTTCTCTCAATTATATTAGGTTTTCTTTGCCTCTTCAAGTGATTTTACCTTGTTTTTACCTCCTTTTTTTTTTTTAGATCTTATTTTACCACTTTTTCCCTCTTTTCCCCAGTATGACAACCTTTTCCCCTCTAGCTCTCTTTTTCATATTATCAAAGTAATATTTAGTTAATTATACCCCCAAACTTTGAGTATCCCCCTAGTAAAAATAAAGTTCTCAAGAGTCCTTTCCTTTTTACCTTTTTATGCATCTCTTGAGTTCTGTGTTTGGGTGTCGAATTTTTTGTTCCGATCCGGTCTTTTCATTAGAAATAGGTGAAATTCACCTATATCATTGAATGACCATCTTCTTCCCTGGAGGATAATGCTCATTCTAGCTGGATAGGTTATTCTTGGCTGTAATCCAAGTTCCTTTGCCCTTCGGAATATCTGGTTCCAAGCCCTTCGATCCTTCAGTGTGAAAGCTGACAGATCCTGTGTGATTCTAATTATTGATCCTCGGTATTTGAATTGTTTCTTTCTAGCTGCTAGCAGAATCTGTTCCTTGGTGCTATAGTCCTGGAATTTAGCCACGATATTCCTTGGGGTCTTAATTTTGGGGTCTCTTTCAGGAGGTGATTGGTGAATTCTTT
>JAJPUD010009084.1:0-79394 GCA_023553655.1 Myrmecobius fasciatus
TGAAGAGAACCATGTCCATCAGAATTGATCATCATATAGTCTTGTTGCTGTGTATAATGTTCTCCTGGTTCTGCTGATTTCACTCAGCATCAGTTCATGCAAGTCTCTCCAGGCCTCTCTGAAATCATCTTGTTGGTCGTTTCCTACAGAGCAATAATATTCCATGACATTCATATACCATAATTTATTCAGCCATTCTCCAATTGATGGGCATCCATTGCAGTTTCCAGTTTCTTGCCACTACAAAAAGGGCTGCGACAAACATTTTTGCACATGTGGGTCCTTTTCCCTCCTTTAAGATCTCTTTGGAATATAGGCCCAGTAGAAATACTGCTGGGTCAAATGGTATGCACAGTTTGATAACTTTTTGTGCATAGTTCCAGATTGCTCTCCAGAATGGTTGGATCCGTTCACAGTTCTACCAACAATGTATCAGTGTCCCAGTTTTCCCACATCCCCTCCAACATTTGTCATTATCTTTTCCTGTCATCTTAGCCAATCTGACAGGTGTGTAGTAGTATCTGAGAGTTGTCTTAATTTGCATTTCTCTGATCAATAGTGATTTGGAGCAACTTTTCATATGACTAGAGATGGTTTTAATTTCATCATCTGAAAATTGTCTGTTCATATCCTTTGACCATTTATCAGTTGGAGAATGGCCTGAATTCTTACAAATATGAGACAATTCTCTATATATTTTAGAAATGAGGCCTTTATCAGAACCCTTAAATGTAAAGATGATTTCCCAGTTTATTGCTTCCCTTCTAATCTTGTCTGCATTAGTTTTGTTTGTACACAAACTTTTTAACTTAATATAATCAAAATTATCTATCTGGTGTTCAGTTAAGAGTTCCAGTTCTAGATCTTCTTTGGACATAAATTTATTCCATCTCCACAGGTCTAAGAGGTAAACTATCCTATGTTCCTCTAATTTGGTTATAATATCACTCTTTATATCTAGATCATGAATCCATTTAGATCTTATCTTGGTGTGCGGTGTTAGGTGTGGATCAAGCCTTAATTTCTTCCACACTAGTTTCCAATTTTCCCAGTAGTTTTTGCCGAATAGTGAGTACTTATTCCAAAAGCTGGGGTCTTTGGGTTTATCAAACACTAAATTGCTAAAGTTATTACCTAGATTGTCCTGATATCCTATCCTATGCCATTGATCGACTGCTCTATTTCTCAGCCAGTACCAAATGGTTTTGATGACCACTGCTTTATAATACAATTTTAGATCTGGCACAGCAAGGCCACTCTCATCAGCCTTTTTTTTTTCTCATTAATTCCCTTGAAATTCTTGACCTTTTGTTCTTCCAAATGAACTTTGCTACTATTTTTTCTAGATCTGTAAAATAATTTCTTAGGAGTTTGATTGGTATGGCATTAAATAAGTAAATTAGTTTGGGTAGTACTGTCATTTTTATTATATTTGCTCAGCCTACCCATGAGCACTTGATGTTTCTCCAACTGATTAGGTCTGACTTTATTTGTGTGGAAAGTGTTTTGCAGTTTAGTTCGTATAGTTCATGACTTTTCCTTGGCAGATAGATTCCCAAATACTTTATATTATTGACAGTTATTTTGAATGGAATTTCTTTTTGTATCTCTTGCTGCTGAACTTTGTTGGTAATATATAAAAATGCTAATGATTTATGTGGATTTTTTTGGTATCTTTTTTTAAAATTAAATCTTTTTTATTTGTATAACATATGTAAGGGTAGTTCCTCAGCATTGATCTTTACAAAGCTTTCCGTTACATTTTACCCCCAGTCCCCTCCCCTCCCCTAGATGGCAGGAAGTCTACTACATGTTAATAACGTTAAAATACTTGACAAGTTGTGCAAGAAAAATCCTATCTACAAGGAAAAAAAAGAAAATCAGAGAAAGGAAACACAATGCAAGCAAACATCAATAGAGAGCATGAAAATATTATGTTGTGGTCCACATTTCATATACCTCTCTCTGGATGTATATGGTTTTCTTCACTGAACAATTGGAACTGGTTTGAGACAATTCTTTGTTGCAGAGAGCCGTGTCCATCAGAATTGATCATCATGTAATATTGTTGTTGCTGTGTATAATGATCTCCTGGTTCTGCTCGTGTCACTCAACATCAGTTCATGTAAGTCTTTCCAGGCCTCTCTGAAATCGTCTTGTTGGTCGTTTCTTACAAAGCAATAAAATTCCCTAACATTCATATACCATAATTTATTCAACCACTCTCCAATTGATGGGCATCCATTCAGTTTCCAATTTCTTGTCACTACAAAAAGGGCTGCCACAAACATTCTTGCACATGTGGGTCCCTTTCCCTCCTCTAAGATCTCTTTGGGATATAAGCCCAATAGAAACACTGCTGGGTCAAAGGGTATGCACAGTTTGATAGCTTTTTAAGCATAGTTCCAAATTGCTCTGCAGAATGGTTGAATCTGTTCATAGTTCTATCAACAATTTATCAGTGTCCTAGTTTTCCCACATTAACTCCAACATTCGTCATTGTCTTTTGCTATCAACTTAGCCAATCTGACAGGTGTGTAGTGGTACCTCAGAGTTGTCTTAATTTGCATTTCTCTGATCAATAGTGATTCAGAGCACCTTTTCATATGACTACAAATAGTTTTAATTTCATGATCTGAAAACTGTCTGTTCATATCCTTTGACCATTTATCAATTGGAGAATGGCCTGAATTCTTATAAATATGAGACAATTCTCTATGTATTTTAGAGATGAGACCTTTATCAGAACCCTTAAATGTAAAGATGATTTCCCAGTTTCTTGCTTTCCTTCTAATCTTGACTGCATTGGTTTTGTTTGTACAAAAACTTTTTAACTTAATATAGTCAAAATTATTTATCTGGTGTTCAATTAAGATTTCCAGTTATTCTTTGGACATAAATTTATTCCATCTCCATTGGTCTGAGAGGTAAACTATACTACATTCCTCTAATTTACTTATAATATCACTATTTATATCCAGATCATGAATCCATTTAGATCTTATCTTGGTATGTGGTGTTAGGTGTGGGTCAAGCCCTAATTTCTTCCACACTAGTTTCCAATTTTCCCAGCAATTTTTGTCAAATAGTGAGTACTTATCTTTGGGTTTATCAAACACTAAATTGCTATTGTTATTTCCTAGATTGTCCTGATATCCTATCCTATGCCACTGATCGACTGCTCTGTTTCTCAGCCAGTACCAAATGGTTTTAATGACCGCTGCTTTATAATATAATTTTAGATCTGGTACACCAAGGCCACCTTCATCAGCCTTTTTTTTTTCATGAATTCCCTTGAAACTCTTGATCTTTTGTTCTTCCAAATGAATTTTCTTACTATTTTTTCTAGATCTGTAAAATAATTTCTTGGGAGTTTGATTGTTATGGCATTAAATAAGTAAATTAGTTTGGGTAGTATTGTCATTTTTATTATATTCGCTCGGCCTACCCATGAGCATTTTATGTTTTTCCAGTTGATTAGGTCTGATTTTATTTGTGTGGGAAGTATTTTGTTGTTTTGTTTGTATAGTTCCTGACTTTCCTTGGCAGATAGATTCCCAAATATTTTATACTATCAACAGTTATTTTGAATGGAATTTCTTTTTGTATCTCTTGCTGCTGAACTTTGTTGGTAATATATAAAAATGCTAATGATTTATGTGGATTTTTTTTGTATCTTGCAACTTTGCTAAAGTTGTGAATTGTTTCTAGCAATTTTTGAGTTGTCTCTAGGGTTCTCTAAGTACACCATCATATCATTTGCAAAGAGTGATAATTTGGTTTTCTTATTACCTACTCTAATTCCTTTAATCTCTTTTTCTTCTCTTACTGCCAAAGCTAACATTTCTAATACAATATTAAATAGTAATGGTGACAGTGGGCAGCTTTGTTTCACTCCTGATCTTATTGGGAATGGTTCTAGTTTGTCCCCATTACATATGATGCTTGCTGATGGTTTTAAATAGATGCTACTGATCATTTTAAGGCAAAGCCCATTTATTCTTATACTCTCTAGTGTTTTTAATAGGAATGGGTGTTGGATTTTATCGAATGCTTTTTCTGCATCTACTGAGATAATATGTTTTTTGTTAGTTTGGGTATTAATATAATTGATTATGCTGATAGTTTTCCTAATATTGAACTAGCCCTGCATTCCTGGTATAAATCTTAGTTGGTCATAGTATATTATCCTGGGGATGACTTTCTGTAATCTTATTGCTAATATTTTATTTAAGATTTTTGCATCAATATTCATTAGGATAATTGGTCTATATAGTTTTCTTTCTCTGTTTTCACCCTACCCACAATAAATGCTTAATAAATACTTATTGACTCATTGATTTTTAAGTCTATATTCTGAACATTTGTTCCTTTGGGAGAATTGCTTTTAACATAGAGAGTAAAACTGTAATGTTTTCTGATGACTAACTACTGTGGTAGAACAAAAGATCCTTCCATTTCCATGATAAACAAAAATGACCATAATGAACGGGAAGAGTGTTGTTATTTTAACAAGGTACCAATTAGGTGACATCTGGTTTTATTAAGTATAATATCTAAGTTCATTCACACTTTTGACCCATTGTGAACTCTGGTGGTATACATGGCTCTGTAGACCACTATGGTGGACTCTTTTGAAAAATGCTAGGTTGTGTTTGGAATGTACTTTAAAAAGCATTGCTTGAAAAGCAAGTCTAAAACATAAATATGTTTTGCAAATCAGACAAATTAAAAAGAAAGTTTGAAACACAAGGAATTTACAGGTAGAAGCTTTTCTTGATTTTTTTAAACATACACGCACATTGCAGTTTACCTACTAAAGAGTGTAATGCACATCATCAGTAGGTAATTAATGTGTATCTCATAGTTCCACAGATGATATATATATACTTTTAAAATATTAATACATCCTTTTGTAAGCCTTAATGAAGACTATATTGCATTTGATAACTGTTTTGAAATGATAATTATTCCATATATATCAGAGACTTATAATTAACTAGTCACTCATAGAGCAAAGATGTTTAATTTAAAGTTTAGGAGAGAGATTAGAAACTGAACAAATGAATTACTGTCATTCTTCCCAGCTTTTATTATTCATGCCAACAATTTCTAGTTCTGAAGAATATATCTTCCTGGTTGGCACACGTGATTAATCACAGGATGTTACACACAGTGGTTTACATGTAACTTAGTGTAATGAAAGTCTCCAAATCTTGGATGTGGAAACACACAAAATTAAGCAATAATTATTCTGCAGGGCGTAAACTAAGTTTTTTTTTTTTTTTTTTAGAAGATCTGGGAGTAGTTTTCATTGTCTTGCAAAGTAGCTGCTAGGACACGAGAGAAATTCAGAGAGAGAAATATCCAGCATAACATTTGTTTTTACTTTCTTGACTAAAAGTGACATTGAGATTCTACCAGCAGAGGGACCTAGAGACTAGTAGAGAGATTATTACTGTCGATTCTGGCTTGATCCCAAGATTGAGAATGCAGTATTGGAAATAAGGGTCTAGATGGAAAATTGCAAAGAGAACTGGATCAAAGATACTTAATAGTGGTTTCTTTATTTGACAGAATGGCGGGGTTGGACTTAATGGACTTATAAGATCCTTCTTGACTTGAAATTTTTGATCCAATGATTTCATTGAAGCCTCCTTCTTCTTTGTCTGGTTAATGTAACTATAAAAATTATGACTGGGAGGATATGTGGACCTCATAGTTGTCCTATGTTGTTAGAAACTGTAGTCCTTGGATGAATTCCAGAGAAAAGGGTAGGCTCTGAAAATGAAAAAACTTCAGGTTACTTCATTACTTTGTTTCCAGAGAAGCATCATCATGCAATGAAAGAGATTGGTTAATCATCATGCAATGAAAGAGATTGGTTTTGCAGTTAGTAGAACTTGATTCAACTCCTTTCCTAGTCCTTGCCATTTGACATGATTTAGAGTAAGTCATTCTCTCTGACTCAGTTTTTTTTAAAATAAATTATATATATTAATGTCAGCCCTATTTACTTTATAGAATTATTGAGATGAAGGTACAAATGCTTTCTAAAAGTGAATTATCACGACTGTTTTACTTATTGAGTGGTGAGAATTTAGTTCATTGACTTAAAGAAGGGTCTTAGAAAGTGGTTATTATGGGTTTTTTTTTTGTTTTTTTTTTTGGCTTTTTTGCTGAGGCATTTGGGGTTAAGTGACTTGCTCAGGGTCACACAGCTAGGGAATGTTAAGTGTCTGAGACCAGATTTGAACTCAGGTCTTCCTGACTTCAGGGCTGGTACTCTATCCACTGCGCCACCTAGCTGCCCCGGTTATTATGTTTTTGTAATGTCTTTTTTGTGTGTCTCAGTTTTATGCCTGCTCTAGGTGGACAGCCTTGAATTTTCCTTGTCTGACTGATGGGATGCAGGAAGACCCCAACGGTTAGTTCCCTGAGGACTAGAATGTCAAAATTAATGTCTCCATGAACTTTGGTTCTTTGAGTAAGAGTATTATGTGGTATTTACTACATTAACAAAATTTTGATCTTTTACTGTGGTTTATGCCTTTTTGAGAGAAAGTTTCAGTGGAGTGTGGTTAATAACTGAAGTTGATTAACTCAGATTTTGGGGGAAAACCCCCCAAAGCCCAAAGAAAACTTTACTACCATTTGGTAATGCCTTGGATTATTTGAATTGTTTACTTGCTTTTCAAATTTTTCATTTGCTCCTATGGGCATGTGTTCACTACACATCTTTATATTGGCCTTATAGTCTCCTGAAATCTTGTTTTTTTCCCCCACTGATATTGTGCTTTTTCAAGCAGACTTATATCAGTGACTTGTGTGTAAGAAGAAAGACAGGTATAACCAGAAAGTAAGTCATATAGCAGGATTGAGGCGTAACAGTCTTGAGTATTGCAACTGTATCAACAAATTATTAAAAGACTCAGATACCTCAGATAAATTGTTTATGGAGAAATTAGAGGACATGAACAAGAATTAGACAGGAGAAGGAAGCATGAATGGGTTGCAGTGGAAGGAAGACTAGATTCATTGAAGCATCAAAATTATCTGAGTATTTCACTGATTTTTTTTCTTTTTTGTCTAGCTTGACTAGAAAATGGATCCTTATTGTTAGTTTAATTCTCAAGGTGATAATGGGTTATAAATATAATAATAGCTAACATTTATGTGTCACTTACTATGTGCCAGGCACTGTACTAAGAGCTTTATATTTATTCTCTCATTTGATCCTCACAACAACTCTTGATAGAAGGTTGTATTATTATCACTGTTTTACTTTAGGCCCACAACTATTGTACCACCTCAATGTATCATTACCATGGATAGAGAGTTTACCATAGATCGTTAATTTTCAGAAAAGAAGAATAAGATATGATATTTTTAATAGTCCTTTGCAGTTCCTCATTGATAATCATGAACATCATTTATCAAATCACCAGACAACTGGTGAAATGAGAGAGAATGCTGAACCTGGAGTCATGAAGACCTGAGTTCAAATGTAGGTTCAGACACTTACTATCTATATGGCTCTGAGTAATTAATTCACTTTATGGTCTGCCTCAGTTTCTTTAACTATAAAATGAGGATAATGAAATAATTGTTTTTTGTTTTTATAAGAATATTTTCCCCCTTCCTTTTGCATTTCCCATTTGATACCATTCAGAAACATTAGAAGATCTATCTCTAGATTCATATGAGTTTATTATATATCAGTTATCAATTTCTAACATCTCTGTCCATTTACTGATAATTGCATTTACCATATTTTTTCCCTTTGTTTTTCATCATAGTGCATATGTTTAATTTGAATGTAACCAAGTGGTCTCAGAAAGCTGTAATACATTGCATTTGTATGTTCCCTTAACTAACATGCTACTGATTTCATTCTATTTACTTTTTTTCTTCCCTGTTCTCAACTACTAAGTTTACTTTTCTAAAGAAACTTCTCAAGGCTTTCTTTTCACAACTTGGAACTCACTTCACTCTCATCACAGTCTGTGTTTCTTTTATATGTGTCATAAAAAGTCTACCATAAGAGTTAGGAAATAGATTTTTAGAATAGATTTTTTTTAATACACATTTTTAGGAACTGAAGTGTTTCCTAGTTTAGCATATTAGACCTTCTCTAATTTCCCTTGCAGCAAGTAATCCATCCCACCTCTAAATTTTCAACACTTAGTTTGTACTTTTCTTGTATACTTACTGTATTCTGGATTTTAAAATTTGACTTATTATATTTGTGCATGTTACTTCTAGGATATTCTCTTATATGTTCTGTAAGGGTGGGGTCAAATCTTGTTTATCTTTTTAATAACCTCCTAAGTAATTAGCATAGTCTTACCTAGTAAGTATTTGAATAAATATTTGTGTAATGAGTAAGGGAATAAATAAGTTCATAAGAAAGTAAACTTGTACTTTTAAGGAATAGGGAACAGGAAGCAAAGTATTGGTTGCAGTTCACATATATAAAAGAGAATACTTATTCCAAATGGATCACTGAGAAAGTGAGACAAATAAGGGAGAAGTAGTTGAAACCTGTGGTCAGTGATCCTAGACTGGGCTGGCCACTAGACTACACAATTTATTAAGTATTTGGTCAAGCCCTCAACACCACTGACTAAGGTTCTATATAAGGGTGATGGTGACAGGCATGTTGTATTTTCCTGACTTTCTCTATAAATTTTGCCTATTTAGTGTATGCTTTTGTCTAAAAAGTTTGCAGATCAGAGTTTTCTCTTTGAGATAGGTAGAACAGGGAGAGAGAAATCTCTTTAGAATCCACCACCTATATTTGCATTTCCCATAACCCTTTCCTTTAAAAAATGACAAACTCATATTATGACTTTAAATTATTTTCATTGTTTTAATAGCAGTATCTGCAAAGGATCTCTCTTCTTGGAAAAACTTAAGAGTATGAACTTTTGACATCATTTTCTTCTTCTAAATGAAGCATCTGGGAGTAGTCCACTGCTTTGGGTTAGTGTGCACATATTACTGTTCTCAGAATTCAAATTTTAGCTTATAAGTTGCCAATTGTTAACTAAATACTTCAAAATCAACTGTGTACATGGGCTGCTTTCTGTCATTTTCTGACAGTTGCAGAAGAGCACACTGCCAGAAAATCATAATGTGGAGTACAATCGCACATTATGCCTTATAAGATAGATAACTAGATGTCTGATTTAAAGATTTTAAGCTCTACACATTAATTACTTCTATACTTAAATGGTACTGTGATGTTTTGGATGTAGGTACTCCCTCATAAGATGCAAATCATAACACATCTATATCTTCTCATCCTATGCAGCTCTTGTCTGTTTCTTCCTGTAAATACTCTACAAAGGGTGTACGTAATGGTCTGTGGGCTTTCTTCATTTCTCAATTTTGAATGAGTACTTACAGAACATAGAAGTTGTCTGTCAGTTATCTTGCTGTATGGTTGGTTGGCCTTCTTTTCCGGTCATCCACCTCTCTTTTGCCATCCTTTTTGTTATCTTTCTTGTACAATTTTTATTGGTAGTGTGTTATAAATTACTACTACCTACAACAAATCTCTTCATTGCTTTTTGGGTGGCCACTATTTTAATTCATTGGAAACTATGGTATTCTATGATTCATAGCCATATAGCATCACTGGAAAAATATTGTTGTTAAATAGATCAACTTTACTTCAGGGAGAAGCTTAGGTCATTAATATCATTGTATTACTAACCAAAATTAGTGCAGCTAGCCTGTTGTTTATTTCTGGGCTCAATTCATTATCTTTCCAAAGCATTTTCCAAACAGTTTTCTACGTGTTTTTGAGATGTGTTCTGATGTATAAGAATTCTGTTTAATTGTATATCATAATTTGTATAACTGATCTTTATCAACTTGATTTTTCCTACATATTTAGTTAAATTGAACTCTTTTTCAGTGATGATGGCTCTCATTTAAGAAGCTCTGAACTCTTCTGAAGTTGGCTGCATTCAGGATAATGCCACTTCTTAATAGGAACATCTAGAAGATGTCACTAACTATAAAACCTTTTTCTATTTGGACCCTCAGCTGCACATTCTCCTTGACAATGGCAAAAATTTTTAGTGAAAATATATTTCTTTCTTGTTGTTCTTGCTGTTACTGTTGTTTTCGCTCACTTTAGTTGCAAAAAGTTTTTTTTTTTTTTTAAAAAGAATTCTCCATACTGAATGTTCTGATGTATATGTAATTTTCTGTAAAACCTATCCTTGAGAAATAATTTCATCTCTACTAAAAAACACAATTGTATTTTGTACCAGAGTAATAGTGTATCCATGCCTATGGGGCATATCCCACTCATGCTATTTAAAATGTGACACTTGACCTTCTTCAATGTTGCAATACCCATAAGACTCTTGTTTATTGGCTTAGTTTCATATAGTATCAAAGAATTTAAAGTTAATATCTTCTGGCCTCAAGAAAAGGAAGCTCCGCAGGGTTAAATGACTTGCTTATGTTCCTGGAGAAGTCAACAGCACTCAGAATTCATATCCAGCTCTATTATTCTAAATCCAGAAGATCTCTGCTACTCTGCCCCAATAGTTGAATTTGTATGTGTGTGTACAAATCTTTGTTAAAATACATAGAGCCTATAGTAGACTACTCCATGATTTGAACCCATGTCTTCTGATTCCAGGCCCAGTGCTCTGTTAACTCTGTCATGAGGCCTGAGCTCATAGCAGTGGATTGAATTGAATGTGATTGAGTGGGTCAGTACAGTTTAGCTTCATGACTGGAGACACAGTTCAAAGCCTTTTTCCTATTGACAATGGTGACAGCAGGACAGGGTAAAGAAAAGCACGTTTCAATAAATTATAAAATACTTGAAAATAGTTGTGTAATTATGAAGTGTGATATTACATAGCTTGCAGTTTTAAACCGAAAGCCTTCAAATATCCTTTTGCCACATATAAGTGGTAATCTTCGTTGGAACATATCTCTTCTGGGTCTTTGCTTCTGTAGCCCAGGGCTCTTACTTCTCTCCTCAAAAAGAAATCATCCAGCTGTACATGATTTATTCATGCTCAGTAGAAGATTGTAATTGTACTGGACAGTTGGTTATTACTTATAAAATGTTTGACTTTATTTCCTATTAGACCCATAGTAAAATTCTACAGAAAGAATTGTGCCATTTGGCTTTTTGGTTTCTGTTCCTCCAAATTAGAGAGTTGTTTAAAAAAATTACTGATTAGTATTTTTCAGTGAGTGTACCAAATGACTTTTCTTTTACCTCTATTTTTCTTCTATAATTCAGCCCAATTTAACAAACATTTACTGATCACCTACCATGCACAATAGCTTGTGCTGGCACTATTAATTGTATAAACCATAGTTCTGGGTTTTAAAGACATAGCTATTGTGTCTTTAAATGTGTCTTTAAAGACACATTTAAAAGCATAATATCCAATGATTGGTACAACCAACAAGGGATGGGGGATTTCAGAGGAGGGAAAAACCTCTTGTAGATAAGTTAGTCAAGGAACACTACATAAAAGTAGTAGAACTTTAGTTGGACCCTGAAAAAAGGGGACCTTACTTCTTATGATCTAGGTAAAATGGCCTTGTTCTTTCTTACACATGTCACTTAGTCTTTTATCTCTGAGAGGCACAGGCCTCTTCCTTATCACCTGTATCTCTTAGACTCCTTAGTTTTCTTCAAAACCCAGTTTAGGTGCCACTTACAATGGTGAGCCCTTCCTGATCTTCCTAGCTGCTAGTGCCTTCTAACCAAAACTCAAATTTATTTTGTATGTTTATGTACTTTGTCTGTCCTGATAGAATGTTAAGTTCCTTGAGGGTAGAGGCTATTTTATTTTTTACTTTGAATTTCTGGAGTTTAACACAACCTAGCGCATTGTAGGGGCTTAATAAATGCTTGTTGATTGATTTTAGGAATTAGATAGAGGGGTGGTAGGAAGGACATTTCAAGTAGAGGGAACAACTTGAGCAAAGGCTCAGAGATGTGAATGCACAAAACTTGTTACAACATGGAGGTCTCAGTGGACCTTTTTGAATAACTAGGAGGGTACATGAAAGAGAAAGAGAAAGTTGGAAAGATAGTTTGAGGATATATTTTTAATATCCTTTAATTATTTATCCTATAGATAATGAAGACTCATGGAAGTATAACCAAATCACTTGTGTATTTTTGCTGGAAATGAAGCTTATATGTTAATTGTTTAAGATCTAAACCCATAGTAGAAAATGTGAATAGATGTCAAGTTACATCAGAGTTTGGGCACTCCCATGTTCAAGTAGAGAGTATAAACCAGAAAGGGAGCTGGAAAGCACTGCCTTCACTGCCTCCATCCCATTATGCTGGCTGCCATTGCTTCTTGGAAATCAAACAGGCCTTGGCAGATGAAAAGCCTGTCTGTCCACATAAAGTTAGCTTGATTTTTGATCCAGTTCTAAAGTCAGTGGCTTAGTTATTACATCAGAAGTAATAAAGCTAATTACTCAGAAGGCTGCAGTTAATTGGATTTCTGAAGAGCCCATTAAAGTAAATACTGTGCCATATATTCTGGTTTTATGTGGGTGGTGCTTCATTTTATTTATTTCTTAAAACTTGTTGTGACAGGAACTACACTGTTATTATACAGTGCTATTACACTGTTGTAATAGCAGATCTGGGAAATTATTTAGTAGCTGGTGGTAGAATTTGGATGGTTTAGAGAGATTATTAAAATAATATGACAAGACAGCTTTTGACTCATTTGATTTTTTTGTGTGTGTACTATATTCTTCAAATTAACACTGCAAGATGTCTCTTGCTGACCTTCTGGCTCGTTCCTCTGGGAGTTTCTAAGACAGAGTAGGAATGTGCCCCTTTTCACTTACCTAAAGAGTGCTGAATTGGTGGAAGACTAAGGGCATCTAGGTTTTTTGAGACAACTGGCAACTTACCGCCTTCTTTTCACTTACAAGATTCAGCTTTTGATTGTATCTCCTGATACACATTCACTCTGAACAACTATAGCCAATTCAAGTACCAAAATAAACCCAGCAGACGTGAAAACAAGAAAGACAACCCACTTCATACTAAATTGTTGAGCTAAATTTAACATTTTTCAGGAATTGAGCTACTTTAATGTGATGTAAAAAAAAACAAGTGGGCTTTTAAAAAAAGGAATTGGGGAGGAAACTAACAATAAAGAGAAATTATGATTTTTGCTACTTTCAAAAATGGGAGCAGTGCCTAAAGCAATTCCCTTCTGCCAAGAATCTTTCCATTTTTTGAATTATGAGACATAACAGTTTATTGTCAGTGACTTGAAAAACTGCAGAATGACTGGGGGTTGGGTGGGGAAGGGAACAGTATTGAACAATAAGTGGCATTCCTTAGAATGTCAAACTAGGACCATGGGGAAAGCTAGCATTAGTTAAAGAGTTCTCTCTGAGCTGAACCTCCACAATACATCATAATTGTCATTGTTATTGGTCCTTTCTTCCCTAAGGAAGGGGTTCTCAGAACCAAAAGACCCTACTAGCTGCCATCATTCAGCTTCCCTGTGCACTCTAAATAAAGTGAACTGTTTAAATTAGAACTGTAATTGTTTGTACTTAGACCAAATCAGGACAAGCTAAAAATTTTCAGGGAATGTAGCTCCAAGAAAATAGAAGTCTATAGGAATTATTATCCCTGTTACTATTTTTTAAAAAAGAGGGAGGATTCTGGGAAGATGGTAGACGAGGTCAGAAAATTTCAAGCTCTCCAGATTTCCTCCATAAACAGAAGAAATTCACATCTCAAGGAGAATATAGATTGGTGAAAAATCAAGAAGACTTAGCAGAACAAGGGTCATTCTGGCACTATCCAAGAAGATATGAAAAAAGACTCCAGACCAGGAATTAACCTGTGTGAAGTGCAAACACTTTTAGGCTAGTGTCACAGAAACACCAACTGGAGACTCCTGAGGCTAGCTGGGTTTGGCTAGAGCCTCAGCAGAAACCACAGAAATTTTTACCTTCTGAACTTTGTGTGGAGTCAGGAGTCTGAGTCCAAGAAGATTGAGGGACTCTCAGCTGATTAGGAATGCCAGGCCCAGCTGTGCTACAGAAACATGCCCCTAGGCACAAAGGAACCAGCATACCCATGAATGTAGAAGCAATGGGGCAGGGACGATGCTGCCTCTGTGCACTTGAGAGTGGAACTTTTGGTTTGGGTAGGGGAGAGCTGAAGTGAAGCCAGTGAAGCCAGAGACACCATCGCCTAACCCCACAATTAGAAGTTCTTATACTACTACTTCTCATTAAAAAGAAAAAAGAATGGGCAAAGAAGAAAGAACTCAACCATAGAAAATTACTATGGGAAGAGGGAAGACTGAGGTTCATCTTTTAGAGGAGGATGGTGAAGTAAAAAGAGCTTCTACCCCAAAGAGTAACATTAAATGACTTCCTGCCCTGAGAAAAGATTATAGGAAAAAAAAGTTATTCAACTAGAAAAGGAGATACAGAATCGTGAAGATGAAAATAACTCTTTGAAAATTAGAATTGTGTAACGGGAAGCCAGTGAAGCTATAAGAGATCAAGAAATAACAAAAACAGAATATGAAAAAATAGAATAGAATGTGAAACAAAAAAACCCCACAGATCTGGAGAACAAATCAAGAAGAGAAAGTATAAGAATAATTGGACTAACTAAAAGTTGTGACCAAAAACAAAACAAAACAAAGCAAAAACCTCGATACAATAATGCAAGAAAGAATCCAAGAAAATTATCCTGGAATGATAGAACAGGAGGGGAAAGTAGAAATAGAAAAAATCCACTTATCATCACTTTAAAGAGATCCTTTTGTAAAACACATAGGGACTATTATTGCAAAATTTCAAAACTTCCAGATTAAAGAGAAAATTTTGGAAGAAACAAGAAAAAGGCAATTCAAATATGCTGGAGGTACTATTAAAATTGTATGGGATTTATCAGCAGTTACAACAAAAGACCACAGGTCCTGGAATTATATAGACTGGCAGTTAAAAGAACTAGGCTTGTGGCCAAAAATATATCCTGCAAAATTACCCATATTCAATGAAAAAATGAATATTCAATGAACTTGCAGATTTTCAGAACTTTCAACAAACCAGAACTTAATAGAAAATTTTACATATAAGAGTCAATATTAAAGCTCAATTTTAAGGAACTTAACATGGACAAATTGTTTATGTTTTTTACATGGAAATATATATCATATTTTAAGATTGACATCAGTAATTGAATAGCTCAGTAGAAAGATTTCTACAAATCAGATGCAGAGGAAGAATAAATGCAGAGGCATTAGGGAGGCAGAAGGGCTCATAATTCTGAAAATTTACTCACATCAGGAATGGATTAAATAGGCAACACTATACCATGAAGGGTATAGCACCCTCCAAAATCTACAAAGAAACAAGGGGGAGGGTTAGCCGGAGAAGGAAGCAAAGGATGGGGGAAGAGAATGGATGAGAGGAGTTAAAGAGTGTAATTGAAGAGTTAGCAAAGGATAGGAAAGAAGAGACATAGTCAAACACTACAAGGATCAGGAGTTGAATTTATTACGAAAAAAAAAGAGCATAGCTAGTAATCATTGATCTTAGACAAAGTCAAACTTAAAGATTCAATCAAGAGAGAAATTTACATTGTATGTCTGCTTTACTAATATCCCTCTAGATGTATGTTTATATAGGGTTAAGTATGTATGTTTGTGTGTGTGTATCTAAGCATATGTAGATATGTATGCATATTGCTCTATGAATGTGTATACAGATGTATGTATGTGAGTCTGTGGATGGGTGTAAATGTATATGTGGGGGGGGGCATGTATGTATGTGTGTGTATCTATTAAATATATTTGTGCTTAACTAGAGCCTGCTTGGAGGAAGTGGGAGGGATGAAAAGAGAAAAAAGAATAAAGTAAAAAAAGTGCACAACAGAAAACAAAAGAACAACCTGTAAGGAAGTAAAGAAAAGATGGACAGTCGCGAATATAATTTCTTCTACTATTATATATCCTTTCTTGAACTGGAAATTCATTGTTGTATATTTTGAATCCTCCTTGACATTGCACATGAACAATGTTCTGCTTTGTTTTGTTTTGTTTTGTTTTGTTTTTCTTTTCTTTTTTTTTAAATAAACAGAAAATTATTTTTTAAAAAGAAACCTTAAATTAGGTAGAAAATAAGAGTACAGATATTCTGGAAAAAATTCTAGTCAGACTATTATTTGAAGACCAAGAAGACTTGAATGTAGGACATGGACAAAATTTGTCTAATTTTGTCTAATATAAACTGGTAATGATGATATTTCATAAATAAGTTTAAGATTGCTTAGTAAACATTTCATATTTTTAAGCCTGAAGATATTCCCAATAAGAAAAGCCTTTTCTGGCTCAATTCCTTGATTCTGGATTAAAATTGTCTTGGGGTAACCCTGAATAAGAATATTCAAGTTTACCTTTCTTTCCCAGTCATTGCATTGAGGGTTTAGTATTGATACTATAATAAAAGAGGAAGAACGCTGAAACTACTAGCCAATTCCTCCTTCATTGCCATAGATATCTACTATTAGTTTTAGGGTTGTGAAACTTAAGGAAGGGAACTGGCTGCCTCTTCTCCTCCTTTGCCCTGATATTCCTCCCCCAAGCCTGATTTGACCAGCCCAAGGCCTTGACACTCATATCTGGGCATAATAACCATTCTGATGTTATTTCCTGCTCCCTAAGTGGCCTCAGACAAATTACTTAACTTTCTTTTAGCTTGAAACTTCATCTGCAAAATAAGGAGACTGATTTAGTTGATTTCAAAGTCCCTTTTGGCTTTAAACCTATGATACTGTGATCTGTGCATAACAATATCAGCATTCTAATTTCCCATTGACTGACAGGTAAGAAAACACATTTATTTGAAATTATTTTGATTTTTTCTCTTTGTGTTTTATAAGAAACTTTGACAATCTGAAGAAGAAAGATCCTGGAATTAGATTTCTTAATCAATGGTAAGGAATACTTAGCCAATGACTAGAAACAAAAGCATTGATGGGCCACCTAGGACAAGGAGAGTAGACTGTTTGTCAAGAAAAATTCTCTTCTCCATTTGTGGGGCCTGAAGCTGTACTGACAGATGCTAGTTCTGGAGCCTTGGGCTCCGACCAACTGCTAAAGACGCGTTGAATGGAGAGCTGTTCCAGTTCCCTGTTTCTGATTTCAAAACACCATTCAAATGGTTCCTTTTAATACAAGTTTTCTACCAAAGGATATTTGCTAATATGAAATAATCTCTCTAACACTGAATTTTATTGTTTTATGGTTCTGCTGAATTTAAAAAAAGTTTCTGTGTTGTTTTAAATTAATTTTGCATGAGAATAAATATCTCTAGACATTGGAGATGATTAAAAAAGAAACAGAGTTCAGTACTTGCTCTCAGGGAGTTTACAGTTTTATTGTAGAAACAAGATGAATACATATGGAATGACTGTCAAACACGGAGAATTCTAATGGATTAGGGATATAAGAAAAGTATATCAACAAAACACATATGTAGGATAGCAAAAAGAGTACCCAGGTACTTAGATTACACAGAATAAAGGCAGGATCTGATTGGGGAGGGGTTAACCAAGGAGGCTGAACTTCGGCATTGTGGCTTCATAATTAGTTGATATGAAGGAGACCTGACAGTGACCATGGTTAGTCTGACCTAAGCCACTTGTTGATAACAGTCCAGGAGGACTCAGGGTATCTACTGTCATTTAATCTTTTTTTTTTCTTTTAATAAAGCTTTTTATTTACAAAACATATGAGTGATTTTTCTACATTGACCTTTGCAAAAACTTTTTTTTCCCCAAGTTTTTCCCCTCCTTCCCCCCACCCCTCACCCCTAGATGACAGGTAATCTAATACATGCTAAATAGGATAAATTATATGTACTGTCACTTAATCTTGATCTTAACTTCTGGATTACCTTTTTAGTGAGATATCAGAAAAGGCCTTTGTGCATTCAGAAATTAACTTAAGACTTTTTTGATTCGTCTAAACTCAGTTGTGAACTATTTGCTCCTTCTACTTCACTATCATGCTTCTCGGTTCTAAATGTTCAAGGATTGATGGCATTCCATTTCCCTCCTAATCTATTGAAGCTCAGAATTAAGGAATTTCTAGCTGTTTCATCTATGTGAGTCTTTGAAAAATTCTAGTTTGAGACCAACTATCCTTCCTGTTCTCCACTCCCACCCTCACCCTTACCCCAACTTCTCCACCTCTTCCTTCATTTCCTGGTTGAAAAACAAAGGATGAGCAATTCTGATAAAAGTCTGGATAGCTACAGCACGGAGAGGCAGCAGTGGGAAATTAGCAGTTACTGAGATTAGGCAGGAAACTGTTTCAAAGTAGCATTGTACAAAGAATCTTATCCCCAGCAGCATTTCTGAAACTAACTCCTTTTTTGAACATGTAGCTACTAGAGGCAACTGCAGTCTTCTCTCACTGCACAGTGTAGCCAACTGGGGAAGAAAACAGCTCCGGAAAGTAACCTACTGGGAAAGACTTTAATCCTTGTTTTTTGCATAGCTTCTTAGAAAGCTTTCTGATTTCAGCTATTCTCTAACTTCCCTATTCCACTTTGTATCTGCTCTTAATGTTCTGTACCTCATTGCATTGTGTAGTTCATCTCTTCTAGCAGAAGCAATATCCTTGGTACCCCTGAAGTTTGCCAGAATTAGAGGACAGAAATTGATAACCAGTGGCCATAACCATAACCATAACCAGCATTAGTTATATTTGAGGTCAGCTAGAAAGACAATTTTGATTCACCATTTAGTGGAGTAATAAAACTAGGTACCTTAACCTTTGGTCAGTTGCCAAGTTTTGCTCTTTCCTCAATATCTCTTGCATCCAACCCCTTCTTTCTACTCAAGTTCATCAGCTTAATTTGGGCCCTCATCACCTTGTGCCTTAATTATTGAAATAGTTTCCTAATTGGTCTCTTTGCCTCAAGTCTTTTCCCACTCCAGTTCATTGTCTGAGATGATGCCAAAGTATTTTTTTTTCTCTCAGCATAGATCTGACTATATCACTCCTCTTCTTAGACAATTCAAAAGGCTTTCTTTCTGTTGCTACTAGGATAAAAAACAAAATTCTGCCTAACTATTCTTTTTAAAAAAAAAACATTTAATTTTCCTGTAACATTTAAACAATTTTAAACATTTGTTTTTAAAACTTTGAATTCCAGATTCTCTCTCTTCTTCCCTCTCTGCCCCCATTGAGAAGGCACATGTGAAATTATGTAAAACATTTCCATGAAAGTCACATTGTGAAATAAAACATAGATTCCCCATCCGTCAAAAAAAAAAAAAAACCCAAGAAAAATTAAGTAAATTAAAGAAAAGTATACCTCTGTATCTGTATTCAGACAAAATCAGTTCATTTTTCATCATAAGTACTCCAGAATTGTCTTGGATCACCATTTTGCTGAGAATAGCAGTCATTCATAGCTGATCCCCTTATTATATTGCTGTTACTCTGTACACAGTACATTCACACAGTACATTATATATAGTACATGAGCATGAGCTCATGGAAATCTTTCCAGGTTTTTTTGAAAGCATCTTGTTCATCATTTCTTATAGCATGATAGTATTCCATCATCATCACATACCACCATTTATTCAGCCATTCTCCTTTTGATAGATATCCCCTCAATTTCCAATTCTTTGTTTTGGGAAAAGTGCTGCTATAAATAGTTTTGTACATATAGGTCTTTAAAAAAAAAAACTCTTTTCAGATATATGCCCAGTAGAGTTATTGTAGGTCAAAGAGTATTCATGATTTTATAGGTCTTTGGGTATAGTTCCAAATTGCTCTACAGAATGGTTGAATCAGTTCACAATTCTACCAACAACACATTAATGTCTTATTTTTCCTGTATTCCCTTCAACATTTAGAATTTTCCTTTTCTAGCCTATTAGCCAATCTAATAGGTATGAGGTCATACCTCAGAATTGTTTTAATTTGCATTTCTTCAATTGATAGTGAGAGTATTTTTTTTTTTTTGGTATGACTGTAAATAACTTGATTACTTCAACTGAAAATTGATCATGTCTTTTGATCGTTTATCAATTGGGGAATGGCTTTTATTAATTTTTTTTTAATTTGACCAAGGTCCCTATATGTTTGAAAAATGGGACCTTTATCAGAGAAACTTGCTTCAATTTTTTTTCCCAATTACTGCTGCTAACTATATTTCTGCTGTTTATTCTATTCTCTTTCCTTTCAACCTGTCTTCAAAAGTATTTTGCTTACTACTCACCCTTCCCTCAGTATGTCTCCCCCCTTCTCATAATCTTTTTGCCTCCTACTTTCTTGCAGGGTAAGAGAAATTTCTATACCCAATTGAATATGTTATTCCCTCTCTGAGCCAATTCCAACGAGAGTAAACTTTACTCACTTTCCTTCTCTTCTCCTCCTTGCCTTCCACTGTATTTTTCTTGGCTTTGTTATTGCAGATAATTTACACCATTCTACCACTCCCTTTCTTCCAGTCCATTCCTCTCTCATCCCTTAATTTAATTAAAAAATATCCCTTCATATTCAACTCAGAACTGTGCCCTCTATCTATATATACTCCTTCTAACTTCCCTAATAATGACAAAGTTCTTATGAGTTACAAATATCATCTTTCCATATAGGAATTATGAACAGATTAACCTTATTAATAAGTCTATTATGATTTCACTTTCCTGATTACCCCTTTATGCTTCTTCTGAATCCTATATTTTAAAGTCAGATTTTCTCTTTGACTCTGTTTTTTTCATCAAGAATGCTCTCTATTTCATTTAATATCCATTTCTCCCCCTAAAGTATCATACTCAGTTTTGCTGGGTAGGTGATTCTTGGTTATAATCCTAACCTTTTTGCTCTCTAGAATATCATATTCTAAGCCCTCCACTCCTTTTATGTAGAAGCTGCTGTTAAATCTTATATTATCCTGACTATGACTCTACTATACTTGAATTGTTTCTGGATACTTGCATTATTTTCTCTTTGACCTGGGAATTCTGGAATTTGGCTATAATATTCCCAGGAGTTTTCATCTTGAGATTTTTTTTCAGGAGATGATTGGTGGATTTTTTTCAATTTCTATTTTATGTTCTAATTCTAGAATATCAGGACAGTTTTCTTTGATAATTTCTTTTTTTTTTTTAATTATTTTTTTTGTTTATTTTTTTTATTAAAGCTTTTTATTTGTATAACATATGTATGGGTAGTTCCCCAGCATTGATCTTTACAAAGCTTTCCATTACAAATTTTACCCCCAGTCCCCTCCCCTCCCCTAGATGGCAGGAAGTCCATGACATGTTAATAATGTTGAAATGCTTGACAATTTATGCAAGAAAAATCCTATCTACAAGAAATAAAAGAAAATCAGAGAAAGGCAACACAATGCAAGCAAACATCAATAGAGATCATGAAAATGTTATGTTGTGGTCCATATTTCATATCCCTCTCTCTGGGTGTATATGGTTTTCTTCAGTGAACAATTGGAACTGGTTTGAGACAATTCTTTGTTGCAGAGAGCCATGTCCATCAGAATTGATCATCATGTAATACTGTTGTTGCTGTGTATGATGATCTCCTGGTTCTGCTCGTTTCACTCAGCATCAGTTCATGCAAGTCTCTCCAGGCCTCACTGAAATCGTCCTGCTGGTTGTTTCTTACAGAGCAATAATATTCCATAACATTCATATACCATAATTTATTCAGCTACTCTCTAATTGATGGGCATCCCTTCAGTTTCCAGTTTCTAGCCACTACAAAAAGGGCTGCCACAAACATTCTTGCACATGTGGGTCCCTTTCCCTCCTCTAAGATCTCTTTGGGATATAGGCCCAACAGAAACACTGCTGGGTTAAAGGGTATGCACAGTTTGATAACTTTTTGAGCATAGTTCCAAATTGCTCTCCAGAATGGTTGGATCCGTTCACAGTTCCACCAACAATGTATTAGTGTCCCAGTTTTCCCACATCCCCTCCAACATTCATCGTTATCTTTTCCTGTCATTTTAGCCAATCTGACAGGTGTATAGTGGTACCTCAGAGTTGTCTTAATTTGCATTTCTCTGATCAATAGTGATTTGGAGCAACTTTTCATATGACTAGAGATGGTTTTAATTTCATCATCTGAAAATTGTCTGTTCATATCCCTTGACCACTTATCTATTGAAGAGTGGCTTGAATTCTTATAAATATGAGACAATTCTCTATATATTTTAGAAATGAGGCCTTTATCAGAACCATTAAATGTCAAGATGATTTCCCAATTTGATGCTTCCCTCCTAATCTTATCTGCATTAGTTTTATTTGTACAGAAACTTTTTAACTTAATATAATCAAAATTATCCATCTGGTGTTCAATTAGGAGTTCCAGATCTTCTTTGGACATAAATTTATTCCATCTCCACAGGTCTGAGAGGTAAACTATATTATGTTCCTCTAACTTGTTTACAAAATCACTCTTTATATCCAGATCATGAGCCCATTTAGATCTTATCTTGGTATGTGGTGTTAGGTGTGGGTCAAGCCCTAATTTCTTCCACACTAGTTTCCAATTTTCCCAGCAGTTTTTGCTGAATAGTGAGTACTTATCCCAAAAACTGGGGTCTTTGGGTTTATCAAACACTAAATTGTTAAGGTTATTGCCTAGATTGTCCTGATAACCTATCCTGTACCACTGATCGACTGCTCCCTTTGATAATTTCTTAAAAGATGATGTCTAGGCTCTTTTTTTTTTTTAATATCATGGCTTTCAGGTAGTCCAGTAATTTTAAATTTCTCTTTCCTAGATCTATTTTCCAGGTCAGTTGTTTTTCCAGTGAGATAGCTCATATTGTTTTCTAATTTTTCATTCTTTTGTTATTTCTTGATTTCTCATAAAATCATTAACTTCTATTTATTCACTTCTAATTTTTAAGGAATTATTTAGTTTTTGTATCCTATTTTCCATTTGGACAATTTTGCTTTTTAAGACATTCTTCTTATCGGCTTTTTGTACTCCTTTTGCATCACTCTCATTTCTCTTCCCAATTTTCCCTCTACTTCTCTTACTTGATTTTCAAAATCCCCTTTTGAGTTTTCCCATGATCTGAGAACAATTCTTATTTTTTTTGGAGGTTTTGGATGTAGGAGCTTTATCTTCTGAGTGTATTTTGATCTTCTTTGTTGCCATAATAATTTTCTATGTTCAGAACGTTTTTTTGTTGTTTGCTCATTTTTCCAACCTTTTACAAAATTTCTGACACACTGTTCCAAGCTTCAGGAATTTTGAGCAGCTGTTTTCAGAGATTATTCTAGGGACCTGCAAGTTTTCAGTTCTTTTAAGGGGGTGTGATCCAAAAAGAAATGTATTTATTCTTTTCCTGGTCAGTGCTCTAGTCTGGGAGAGACAACAAGCACTCTTTTCTGCCCTGGAACTTTGAGAAGGGTTCTTGTTTCACTGTGGCTATGAGTTCTAGTGTACTAGTACTTCTCACCCTGGGACTGTGAGCCAGGATTATGGTATGAGTATGGGCAAAACAACTGAGTCCTGCCTCAGTGCTAGCAAAGAGACTTCCATCTGACTAGATGTTTGACCCTCTTCTCTGTATCTTGTGTTTCTGTGGACTTGCTCTGATTGACTTCCATGCCTGGAATGAACTTCTTCCTTGTGGAATCTGTCTCTTCCTTCAAGATAGGCCAAAGCACAATCTTGTACATTAAACTTTTAAAAAAATCCGTAAAACTATTAGTTCCTTTTTTTTTTTTTTCTTATGTTGTTTAGAAGCAACTAGGTGGTGTGCTTCATAGAGTGCTAGACTTGGAATCAGATAAATCTGAGTTCTAATCCTGCTGGAGACATTTGTTGTGGGACACTGGGCAAGTCCTTTAATCTCTGTCAGCCTCAGTTTCTTCATCTGCAAAGTAGTGATGATATTTGCATGTATGTGGCTGGGCTGTCATGGGGATCTAATGACATAAAATATGTAAAGTACTTTGTATAACATAAAGTACTATATAAATGCTAAATATATTTATTAATGATTTTGTCTTTTAAATTTGTTTTCTTTCTCTTCTGTATATATTCGTATACATGTACTTACTGTCTTCCTGAGAACATGTAATTTCCTTGAGAGTAGTGCTTGCTTCGTTTTTGTATTTATATTCCCTTTTGTGTGGTACAATGCCTTGCACATTATAGGTGCTTAATAAATACTTGTGGGGCAACTAGGTGGCGCAGTGGATAGAGCACCAGCCCTGAAGTCAGGAGGACCTGGGTTCAAATCTGGTCTCAGACACTTAACATTCCCTAGCTGTGTGACCCTGGGCAAGTCACTTAACCTCAATTGCCTCAGCAAAAAAGCAATAAATAAATAAATAAATACATACATACATACATACATACATACTTGTGAATTCATTGACATTGTGTTATTATTGTAGTATTATTATTTCATAGGTAATGTGAAGAATCTCCAAAGGCTTTAGCTATGGTGGATTGAGAGATAACTCTTGGGTTTTTAATCAGTCCACAGGTGCCTAACATAAACTTTGCTTGGGGCTTGAGGGTCTTTCTTTGCATGTATATGTGTGTCAAGGAAATAATTGTATTTTTTTCCTCCTAGTCTTTTATTTGAAGTGCAGACTACCATCTTGCATTGGTGTATGCCATAACCAATGGACCTGGAAAGCAGCACCACAGAGAGTGTGGGTGAGTCCCTTTTCTGTGCTAATCTGTACTCACTGAAAAATGTTTTAAGTCTTTTTCATATGTGGGAGATACCATTTTTCCCCCAACTACTTGAAAGGAAGGGAGTACTCCATTTTGTGTTTCTTTTCTATGATAGTGATACTTTGCCTTTGTATGGGTCCTTTTATTTGTTCAGAGGGCTATTATAAGTTCACACTCCTTTTTGCCTATGACATCACTCTCAGTATTAGCATATGGTCAGTAAGTGTGATGGCTGATTGACTATAGAATATTCTATCGTGAGCCAAGAATATGGAAATTTTTGCTTGCTTTTTACAAGAGGTTTATCTGCATGTTTGGAGTTTTTGATTACTAATTCGCATCAGTATCCTGGAATGTGAGTGAACAAATGCTTAGTTACTTCAGACAAACTCAGTTGGAGAAGATTGCCTACTGGCTTGCTGATTTTTCCTTCTTATGTGTTTACCAATGTTATGTCCTAATTCCCATTCTTAACTTCCCTCTTTCCATCCCCAATCCAGGTCCAAAGAAGGAAAATAGAAAATATTATCTTCTATGTAAAAAGCTAGCTTATATAAGCAAATAGAGATGTACTAGTTGTGAAGTAGTGGGATTAAGTTACTTTTTCAGGCTTTCAAAAGACATCATTAATAGACTTGGATTGGGATCTCAGTTTCTGGTCTGCTTTCTACAAGAAAGTGCTGATAGACATAATTTAGCTAATTAAGAAATAAAAACCCCACCTCACATAAGAATCTAAATCTGTGATACATTGAAACTGGATGGGGCTTGAGTAGAGATGAGTTTTAAGTACTGGAGCAGAGGAGATTTTACATCTGTATGCATTCTAGGTGCCATTGGAGAAATCATTTTTTTCCTACATAAGGAGCAAAAGGGATAACATCATATTGAATAGTTTTATAATTTCATAGAAATTATATTTATTGGATTATATAATAACAATGATTTAATTCATAAACCATCTCAGTTTAAATTATAAAGTAAAATGATAGCAGTGTACACTTTAAAGAATCTAAGAAAATAAAACATTCAAAATTGCTGAAATACATGTTACATTCGTTTCTTCATGCTTGTAAGTAAAAAATATATCATGAGGGAATTTGTCAAATGCCTTGCTAAAAATCAGATATTGTCTTTGTCTTTTCCCTACTCTTAGTCTAATGATCTTATTTGGTTATTTTTGTTTGTGAATCCTAATTTCCATTTTTTGGTCCATGTTCTTTTAGTCTTTTTAGATTTATCAGAGAGCTTCCTGTGCATCCATATTTTATGATTGTGTGATACCCTTGTCCAGGAAGTTCTAAGGGCTTCCATTTGCCTAAAGGATAAAATATAAGTACACATATTTGACATTTAAAGCACTATTTAGAATTATTGCCTATTATTCTCCTTCTCTAACACTGCTCTATATTCACACTGGTCTACTTGTTAGTCCTTTTATCCAACATTCCATTTTCCATTGTCAATCCTTAGATCTGTCCATCTCTCATGTCTGAAATATACTCCCTTCTTAAGGAATATATTTCTTTGCCTTTTAGAACAGATGCATCTCTATAGAAGTCTATTCTTATTCTTTTCCCCCAGTTCCCCAAGTACTCGGGTCTCTGCAATTACTTTATGTTTATACAATATATATGTTGTGTTCAATAATAATAATAATAATAACTAGCATATATGCAGCATCTCTTATGCCAGACACTGTGCAAGCAATTTACAGACTTTATCTCATTTACTTATATGTTATATTCATGTTTTTTCCCCTTCTTGTGTGTGTTTTGACTTTAGGGTTTCATTCATTTGTTCCTTTCCTCCCTTTCTTCTTCCTTCCTTCCTTCCCTTCTCTCTTCCACTTCCCTTTCCCCTTTCCTTTCCCCTTTTTCTTCCCCTTCCCCTTCTTCCTTTTCACTTCCCTTTCTCTTTCTATCACCTTCCCCTTCTACTTCCTCTTCCCTTTCTCCTTCCCTTTCCCTTTCCCTCCCTTTTCTCCTTCCTCTTCCCCTTCTTCTTTCTTTTTCCTTTCCCCTTCCCCTTTCCTTCCCCTTACTCTTCTCTTTCCCTTCCCTTTCCTTTTCCTTTCCTTTTCCCTTCCCCTTCCTTTTCCCTTCCCCTTTCCTTTCTTCCTTCCTTTTTTTTTGTCTTTGTCCTGGTATATAGTATGTATTTAATAAGTTATTGTTGTGAAGTACCACCTCCCCTATCAGATTGGCTAAGATGACAGGAGAAGATAATGAGAAATGTTGGTGGGGATGTGGAACAACTGGGACGCTAATGCATTATTGGTGGAGTTGTGATCTGATCTAACCATTCTGGAAAACAAGTCGAAATTATGCTGAAAGAGCTATAAAACTGTGCATACCCTTTAATTCAGCAATATCATTATTGGGTCTATGTCCCAAAGAGATCATAAAGGAGGAGAAAAGGCCCAGATGTGCAAAAATGTTTGTAACAGCTCTTTTTGTGGTGACAAGGAATTGGAAGTCAAGTGGATGCCAATCAATTGGGGAATGGCTGAGTAAGTTATGGTATATGAATGTAATGGAGTACTATTGTTCTATAAGAAATGATGAGGTTGTTGATTTCAGAAAAGCCTGGAAAGACTTATATGAACTGATGCTGAGTGAGGTAAGCAGAACCAGGACAATATCATACATGGTAACAGCAAGATTATGTGATGTTCAATTATGATAGACTTAGCTCTTTTCAGCAATACAGTGATCCAAGACAATTTCAATAGACTTGTGATGGAAAATGCTGTCTGCATCCAGAGAAAGAGCTATGTAGCCTGAATGTGGATTGAAGCATATTGTTTCATCTTTTTTTATTTGTTTGTTTTTTCTTTCTCAAGTTTTGTCCCTTTTGTTCTGATTTTTTTTCACAGCATGAATAATATAAAAATATGTTTAAAATGATTATATATGTCTGGTATAACCTATTTCAGGAAGAGAAAAGGTAAGGGAGAAAGGGACAAAAAAAATTGGAACTCAAAAATTTACCAAAATGAGTGTTGAAAACTATTTTTAAATGTAATTGGAAAAACTAAAATACTATTAAGTGGTGAAAAAATAAATTATTGTTCAGTGAAGGAATGACTGAGTAGTCAAAATTTTGTTTTGAGAGTCTCCTGTCCTTCTTGAGCCATTTTCCCTTTGGGAGGAGACAGAAACATCCACTTTTTTTTTTTCCTGAACCTTTTGAAATTTTTGCTCAAAAATACGAAAATGTCCATGTCAGATTATACATGGTATAACTGTTCTTAGCTGTCACAAACTCTTAAAATGACATGGCACTTCCAGTATTTCATTTTTCCAGCTAATTCTTCCTTGGTCAGAATTAAATCCAGAATAGCAGTTCTCCTTATTACTTCTTCTTCCTTTAGAAAGATGAAATTCTTGGCAAGATACCCCAGAATTTATATATTTATATATGAAGATAATGAAGTCCCATAGTCACTATTATATCTTCTGTATCAATTTTTATAATTTATATTAGGAAAACATCATCTATATCTTCCATCTGGTTATAAGTCTGTAGGACAGGATAATAGTATGTCTACTTCTATTTCTTTTTGTTTTCACCTAATGCTCTCTAGTGAACTTTCACATGAATTTCTATGTGTGTGTGTGTGTGTGTGTGTGTGTGTGTGTATATATATATATATATATATATATTCTTTTCCTTTACATATACTGTTATCCTAGTTATGAGTCCTATCCACCGTTTCAATGATATTTCTGAGATCATATTTATAAACTTATGTTAAAACTTCAAATTTTACTTTTTATATGCAAACATTTATATATACATAACTGAGGTCCTGAATGTTCTTTCAAATGCTCTTCCCAGTTACTTTCTTTTGTGAATTGCTATACATATCTTCTAATCTTATTCCTATTTCTGTGACATAACTCATGTCTTTCATTGTATCTAGTTTTACCATTGAAACTTGAGAAGCTTAAAACAAGAGGATGTGTAATACATTCAAAGAGATTTTACCCAATATAGTTGAGAAACTAAGACTGAAGTCTATGTTGGAGTGCTTCATACTCACTAAAAAATGCCCATCCTCCTTTCCTCTTCCTGACCACCACACTCTCACATACTCAGTAAGCTTTATTCAGCAAAATTAAAATCACTTCTTAATATTTCAAAATTTGATCTGGGAAGGTGAATTATAGTGGCTGAGTTAGTTAATTGTGAAGGAAAAGAAATAAATATGGAATAAAATTTTGTTAAATGGAGTTTAAAAATAAAATTTAGTTATATTAATTGTAGTAGTTTGAGATCCTGTGGCCTCGAGGTGTTTATGTGAAACGTGTGTTTCCCCTTCATTTCATAGTTATTGTTTGGCTGAACTGGGTGATGGATGATGAAGAAGGCAGAGTCTAGAAATATGTTCAGAAATGGACAGGAAGCCAAGAGTGGTCTCTGCCAACACTTCCTTCCTGTCTACAAAAGGGAGAGAAGGGAGGGTAACAACCTTGGCTTTCATTTATCCTGAGAAAAGTGTCACTAAGCTAGCTATATTACAGAAAAAATGGCTTATTCTTTTCTCAAATTATAGTGTCCTTCCTATCCTTTAGCAGTTAGGTTGGTCCAAGAGCCACATAAATAGTGAATTAGATGGAGGATGTCGCTGAAACAGGGCAAATAATTCTGAGAATCTGTAATGAGGATGGAGAAATACAGAAATATGATATGTGTGGACTTGAATAGGAATATTTTTTCCCTTTATATTTAAAGTCACATACCACAATAAATTATCTTGCCCCAGTAGCACCAGACATTTTTGGTTTCTATACAACAGAAAGGAAAAAGAGTATAGCAATTTCAGACATCATTTTTATTTATTCAGAATAGAAAGGACCACAGATTTTCTTTCTTTTTTTTTTAATTAAGGCTTTTTATTTGCAAAACATATGCATAGGTAATTTTTCAACATTAACCCTTGCAAAGCTTTCTGTTACAAATTTTTCCCTCCCTCCCCCCACCCCCTCCCCTAGATGTCAGGAAGTCTAATACATGTTAATTATGTTAAAATATTTGACAGATCGAATATGTGTATATATATTTATACAATTATCTTGCTGTACAGGGGAAAAAAAAAACCTGAGAAAGGAAACACAATGCAAGCAAACATCAATAGAGAGGGTGAAAATGCTATGTTGTGGTGGTCCAGACTCAGATTCCACAGACCTCACCCTGGGTGTATATGGCTTTTTTCATCACTGAACAACTGGAACTGGTTTGAAACATCTCATTGTTGAAGAAAACCATGTCTTTCAGAACTGATCATCATATAGTCTTGTTGTTGAAGGGCCATGGATTTTCTTTTTTTTTTTTTTTCTTTTTGCTGAGGCAATTGGGGTTAAGTGATTTGCCCAGGATCACACAGTTAGGGAATGTTAAGTGTCTGAGGCAAGATTTGAACTCAGGTCCTCCTGGCTTCAGGGCTGTTGCTCTATCCACTGTGCCACCTAGCTGCTCCTGGGCCATGGATTTTCAACCCAAATTTTCAGCTTTTGTGTACTGGTCAACAGTTGTCCTTGAGGCAACTCCTCTTAGACAATGAAGTCTTTGCTTCTATAATTGTGAACCACCATTTGCAGACTCACTGCTTGTGAGGAACAAGAGACAATAAGGGGAGATTAAAAGGAGATTTAATTCTTTCTGGCTTAGTTTTCTTTCAGTTTTAAAATCGAGGTTTATTTTATTGTTGAGTTTGTATTTTATGCTCTCTTTTCCCCCCCTTGAGTAAATTGAAAACTTTGAAAAACAAATGCTAAAGTAAAATAGCAAGCAAGGAGGTGATGATAAGGCATTTCAGTTATATAGTGCTCTGATTAGTAACTTTTATTTAGTCTCATAACAGAGCATAACCTTAGATGAATGTAAAACAATGTATACTCATACCAGGTTTTGAAACATACAAAACCAAGTAGTTCACTTCTGATGGAGACCACTTTTACTGCTCCCGTTTTATCTTTTTCAATCTGAATTTCAAATTTAACACACTCATCCACTTATCATAATGCTTTAATCATTCCATTTTACTCATTCCTAGCAGTTAATATTAACCATCCTGTAGTAACTATTAGAAATGGCTTTAATATTTTTTTTTTGCTTTAGTATTTTTAAAGCATTCATTTGTAAGTGTTCAAATTATTTCCCCCAATTGCAAGGATAAGTGTATGATTTATAAAATATGTTTTTACACTTCACAGTAGGGTTACATTATTCAATCAGCTGGAATCTCCATATCCACCTCATTTATTGAATTCCAGTTTGTTTTTTTTTAAAGCTTTTTATTTGCATAACATATATATGGGTAGTTTCAACACTGATCCTTACAAAGCTTTCCTTTATAAATTTCCCCCCCTAGTCCCCTCCCCTCCCCTAGATGGCAGGAAGTCCACTACATGTTAATTATGTTAAAATACTTGACAAGTCGAATATATGTATACAGATTTCCATACTTATTATTGTGCAAGAAAAATTGTATCTACTCCAAATCACTATTGCTCAGAGAAATGCAAATTAAGACAACTCTGAGGTACCACTACATACCTGTCAGATTGGCTAAAATGACAGGAAAAGATAATGATGAATGTTGGAGGGGATGTGGGAAGGCTGGGACACTGATGCATTGTTGGTGGAACTATGAACAGATCCAACCATTCTGGAGAGCAATTTGGAGCTATGCTCAAAAAGTTATCAAACTGTGCATACCCTTTGACCCAGCAGTGTTTCTATTGGGCTTATATCCCAAAGAGATCTTAAAGGAAGGAAAGGGACCCACATGTGCAAGAATGTTTGTGGCAGCCTTTTTTGTAGTGGCAAGAAACTGGAAACTGAATAGATGCCCATCAGTTGGAGAATGGCTGAATAAATTATGGTATATGAATATTATGAAATATTATTGTTCTAAAATTTGTAACGGAAAGCTATGTAAGGGTTATTGTTGAAGAATTACCCACACATATGTTATGCAAATAAAATTTAAAAAAAAAGATTTGTACCAAAATAAAGAGAATCAAATTCAGAATTAAAAAAAAAAAAAGAAATATTATTGTTCTGTAAGAAACGACCAGCAGGATGATTTCAGAGAGGCCTGGAGAAACTTGCATGAACTGATGCTGAGTGAAATGAGCAGAACCAGGAGATCATTATACACGACAACAGCAATACTATATGACGATCAATTCTGATGGACATGGCTCTCTTCAACAATGAAATGTTTCAAACCACTTCCAATTGTTCACTGAAGAAAGCCATATATACCCAGAGAGAAGAATGTGAAATGTGGACCACAACATAACATTTTCATGCTCTCAATTGATGTTTGCTTGCATTGTGTTTCCTTTCTCTGATTTTTCTTTCTTGTAGATAGGATTTTTCTTGCACAACAGTAAGTGTGGAAATATGTATATATATATTTGATTTGTCAGGTATTTTAACATAATTAAAATGTAGTAGATTTCCTGCCATCTAGGGAAGGGGTGGGGAGTAGGGGGGGGGGGATTTTTTAACAGAAAGCTTTGTAAGGGTTAATGTTGAAGAATTACCCATACATATGTTTTACAAATTAAAAAAAAATCGTATCTACATGAAGAAAAAAAAATCAGAAAAAGGAAACACAATGCAAGCAAACATCAGTAGAGAGCATGAAAATGTTATGTTGTGGTCCACATTTCATATCCCTCTCTCTGGGTGTATATGGTTTTCTTCACTGAACAATTGGAACTGGTTTGAAACATTTCATTGTTGCAGAGAGCCATGTCTGTTAGAATTGATTATCATATAGTCTTGTTCCTGTGTATAATGATCTCCTGGTTCTGCTCGTTTCACTCAGCATCAGTTCATGCAAGTCTCTCCAGGTCTCTCTGAAATCATCCTGCTGGTCATTTCTTGCAGAACAATAATATTCCATGACATTCATATACCATAATTTATTCTGCCATTCTCCAATTGATGGACATCCATTCAGTTTCCAGTTTCTAGCCACTACAAAAAAGGCTGCCACAAACATTCTTGCACATGTGGGTCCCTTTCCCTCCTCTAAGATCTCTTTGGGATATAAGCCCAATAAAAACACTTCTGGGTCAAAGGGTATGCACAGCTTTTTGAGCATTGCTTCAAATTGTTCTCCAGAATGGTTGGATCCGTTCACAGTTCCACCAACAATGTACCACTGTCCCAGTTTTCCCACATCCCCTCCAACATTCGTCATTATCTTTTCCTGTCATTTTAGCCAATCTGACAGGTGTGTAGTGGTACCTCAGAGTTGTCTTAATTTGCATTTCTCTGATCAATAGTGATTTGGAGCACCTTTTCATATGACTAGAAATGGTTTTAATTTCTTCATCTGAAAATTGTCTGTTTATATCCCTTGACCATTTATCTATTGGAGAGTGGCTTGGAATTCCAGTTTTTTTTAAGAACAAGAATGGTAAGCAAAATATTTACTACTCTGCAACGGTTTTTGTCTTTGATAATATTTGTGTTACTCTCCATTTTGAGAGATTTTTCTAACATAATTGATTCACATCCATGCCCTTTACCTATGTAAACTTTTAACTATCTTAATAATGATAGAGTTTGTAGGAGTTACATATATTACCTTCCCAGTTTACCTTTATTGAGACCCTTATGATTACTCTTTCATGTTTACCTTTTTATGCTTAAGTATTTTGTTTGAATGTCAGATTTTCTCTTCAGCTCAGGCCTTTTTTTTTTTTTTTTTTTTTTAAACCAGGAAAGCATTAAAGTTCTCTATTTCATTAATTGTCCATTTCCCTTGGAAAGATTATTACTCAGTTTTACTGGGTAATTCTTGGATGTAATCCTAGTTCTGTTGTCCTCCATAATATATTCTAAGTGTTCCACTTTTTTAATATGAAGCACTAAATATTGGGTGATCCTGACTGTGGCTACATGGCATTTGAAATTTTTCTTTTTTGGCTGCTTGAAGTATTTTCTCTTTAACCCAGTAGCTCTGGAATTTGGCTATAATAAAATATAATAATCATTTTGAGATATCTTTCAGGAAGTGATCAGTAGATTTTTTTCACTTCTGGTTTACCTTGTGGATCTAAGATGTTGGGGCAGGTTTGGTTTTTTTTTTTTTGATAATTTCTTGATACTGTCTAGGCTTTCTTTGATTATGGCTTTCAGGTAGCCTAATACCTAGTATCTTAAACTGTGGTTCAGCATCCCATATGATATCTCATAAGTGAATGTGGGGAGGTCATGAAATTATGATTTATTATCAGTAAATGTTTGATTTGTATACCTATTTTATAAACATATACCTGGGATCAATAAAAACTTCTTGAGCACAAAATGTTACAAGTAGAAAAAGTTTAAGAAGCTGTGGTCTAAGACTTTATAAATTATCTCTTCAGGATCTCTTTTCTAGGTCAGTTGTTTTTCCAATGATGTATTTTATCTTTTCTTCTGTTTTTTTTTCATTCTTTTGACTTTGTTTTAATGTTTCTTGATATCTTGTGGAGTTATTAGCTTCCTTTAAATGACTAATATATAAGGAATTATTTTCTTCAGGGAACTTTTTTTTACCCTCTTTTTCCATTTATTCTAGTCTTTATAAGGAGTTCTTTTCTTCATTGAATTTTGTACCTCCTTTTCCATTTATTCTACTCTTTTTTTTTTAAGGAGTCCTTTTCATCAGGGAATTTTTGTACCTCTTTTACCATTAAGCCAATTCTGGTTTTTTAGTTGCCATTTTCTTTAGTCTTTTTTGTATCTCTTTTACCAATTTGCTGTCTTTTCACAATTTTCTTGAATTTCTTTCATTTCTTTTTCCATTTTTTCTTCTGTCAATCTTATTTCTTTCTTTAACTCTTCCAGGAATTCTTATTGTACTTGGGTCCAATTAATATTTTTCTTCAAGACCTTTTTTGTAACTTTTTTCACATTGTGGTCTTCTTCCCTGTCATTGTAGTAATTTTTTTTATACTCATTTTTTTGTTGTTGTTGTTAGTTGCCCATTTTTGCAGCTTATTTTCTGACTTTGAACTTTATCTTAAAGTTGAGCTCTGTAACCTTGGGATGCAATAGCATGGTCCTAAGCTTTGGTCTTTTTTGTGTGTGTGTTAGTGTTTTGAGAATATTTCTAAGCATCTGCAAGTTTTTGGTGCTTCCATGCTGGTGTGATTCTGGGAGAGATCTAGTCACTGTTTTCCTTGTCTTTGCTCTGGTCTTTTTAAAGGAAAAGCCTCTGGTTTGCTGCAGCTGCATGTGTTAGTGCTCCTAGTGCTTTGTTCTGTGACCATGGTCCCTGCTCCCTTGTAATCAACCCCCCAGCACTCCTCTTTCCCTTGGGACTTGCATTTTGGCAATAGAGTTGCCAATCAGCATCAGCTGTACTGAGCCACCAGCACAGGGTTCTCTGTAATCTCTTTCTGACTAGTTGTCTGACCCCTTTACCATTTTTGGACTGAGAGCTCCTGAAACTGGTGCTGCTGCTGTAGCCACTGGTGCTGCAGCTACTTGTGTGGGCTCTTGACAAGCCTCTCCCCTGGTGTCAAAGACTTCTACTGACCTCCTAAATTTTCTTAGGCCGGAAAAATGTTTCACTCTGACTTTTTGTTAGCTCTGATGCTCCAAAATTTGATTTGAGGAGTTATTTTAAAATTGTTTGAGGAGGAATGTTGAGAAAATTCAGCTGGGTTGCCTCTAATCTACTCTCTTGGCTTTGTCCCTCCTACTTCCTCATTTCTTGATGCACAATAATATTCGATTATATTAATTTACTATTCCCTAATTGATGGGCACTCCCTCAGTTTCCAATTCTTTGTCGCCACAAAAAGAATTATTATAAATATTTTTGTACCAATGGGATCCTTTTCATCATTCTTTGACCTCTTTATTGTATAGACTTAGTAGTGGTATAACTAGGTCTAAGGGTATGTCCAATTTTTTTGGACATAATTCAGGATAACTGAATTAGTTCACCCACAGCCCCTCTAGCATGTGCCATTTTCCTTTTTTTGAAAACTTTGTAAATCTAATGGTTATGAGATTAAGTACCGTGGAGTTGTTTTCATTTGCATTTCTCTAATAGTTTTTAGAACATTAAAAAAAATTTTTCTTGATAGTTCTAATGGCTTTCCTTATAGTAACATGATATGTTTTTATATAGCAGAATTCAAAGATATTATATATACATAGGACTGATAAATGGTTCAACTCGGAATGGAAAAATATTCTTAAAGTATAAGTTCTTTGCTCTTATAGAAACCCATTTAAGTATGCCAAGCACTTATTTTCTTAATGTAGTGTCCTAAGAACTAATCACAAGACTCTGAATAAGTTCTCCCCTCCCCTCTATATAATTAGTATATCCTTGTCATTCCTTGCCAAGGATCTTTGCTTGGCATTTTCAAATAAAGATAATCATTTGATTCTACAGGGTTCAGCTCAGGAATGCCTAGAGATGGCAAAGAATCTTGAAAGTGCATCATATGTGTCTATATTCCTAGAGTACACGCGAAATTGTACAAGAGTAAGACTACTTCACAGAAAAGATCTTTTTTTGCCCTATTCAGCACTGAGTATAGGACAGAGAACTGTTAGTTTACAATAAATTGATGTTAAAAATAGAACCGTTAAAGTCTCCATTGTGAAAGTTGTTTTTCTTCCTAAATGTGCATGATGCCTTATTCTTTGCTAAGACATAGAGCAACTTCCTCTGTCTGGGACTGGGGTGTTTGAATTTAAAAAGGCCCCAGAGTCTCCCCTACTATATCCACATGCACTTACAAATACTTGCTTTGGAATGTTTGAGAAAAGGAGACCCTAACTCTTGTGCATCAACATTTCAAAATCCTATCCAAAATTTAAGTTGTTTCTCATTTCCCTTGAATGAAGAGATAATTATTACATATTACTTGGGGCATGGGATATGCTGGGGAAGAAAAAAAAGAGAGGGAGAGAGAGACTAGATTCACTGCTAGAGTTCTGAGATTTTTTTGTTTTTTGTTTTTTTGCTAGTAACAAAGTATAGACGATATCTAAGATCTATAATCTTTGATATGATCCCTGCTAAGACTCCTTTTTTTCTTGTATTTTTTGGCATGGAACCTTACAGTTTAAATCTAAACAGCTAAATGTCCTTAAATGATTAAGGAAATGTCCCTTAGTCCTTTAGTCAACATTAATATGAACTCATACTTATTCATGTTAAAGTTTATAAAACACTTTGCATAAATATATTATCTCATTGATTCTCATAACAGCTCTGTAAAGTATTATAAGTATTAGTATATATATTTTAAAGATGAGGAAACAGATATTCAGAAAGATTAATTAACTTATCCATGGTTGTATAATTAGTCAACTTCAGAAGCAAGATTCAGATCATGATCTTTGCTTACTTCAAATTCAGTATTCTTTCTTAATAGTTTTTTTTATTTGTTTGTTTGTTTGGTTTTATCACAACTCCATCAAAATTGCCTTTGCCATAAGGGGAAGATCAGAGGTATATAATAAGATCATAGCAAAAGCATTCTTTCTGTTACTGTTAGAAACTTATAGAAGAGGAAATGAAAGAATTTGTTATTACCCTTCATTTTAATCTCAGGCATAATTTCCTTTTCCATGACAAAAAAAGGCAGTGCACTAATTCTCAAAAGAAAGAAACAGCCAATAGGTTTAATATTGATCTTTTGGTTCTGACCCAGAGCATACCCACACTGAGTGTGTACTCTATGCTGTGAGTCTTCCTTTTGACCTGTATGGCTTTTGTTGAGGTCTAATCTATGTGCAACATTTCAGATATTCTTTATTTGGTTAATGTCTAAACTTACTTTTCTGCACTTAAATATTTCTGCTACAATTAGCCTCTGCCCTCTAGGAGTTTTAGCATTGTCTTCTGATAACATTAAATGTAATGTCAATATTTGTTATTCCCCCTTTTCTCTTCTATCTTCTGTAAACTCTAATGATCTATTTTCTTCTCCAGCTTTGCAGTATTCAGGTGACAGTATCTCCTTGCTTTCTTAGATAAGCTTTTCAATTTTACTGTGGCTTCTGATACTCATGTAGTATGGCTAGTACATGCTCACTGCTCAGTCTTCTCCTTTAGTGCTGCAAAAATGCTGCTTCTGTCACCTCAAAGAGATTCTATAAGAAAACACATAGAAACATTATTGCTAAATTTCAAAACCCCCAGATCAAAGAGAAAATTTCACAAGAAATAAAAAAGCCTCCTTAATATTAGAGCTTCAATTAGAATTGTACAGGATTCAAAATTATGGTTTGTGAATGTTATGGAATATTATTGTTCTGTGAGAAACGACCAGCAGAATGATTTCAGAGAGGCCTGGAGAGACTTGCATGAACTGATGCTGAGTGAAATGAGTAGAACCAGGAGATCATTATACACAGCAACAACAGTATTACATGATGATCAATTCTGATGGACATGGCTCTCTTCAACAATGAAATGTTTCAAACCACTTCCAATTGTTCAGTGAAGAAAGCCAGAGAGAGGGATATGGAATGTGAACCACAACATAACATTTTCATGCTCTCGATTGATGTTTGCTTGCATTATTTCCTTTCTCTAATTTTCTTTCTTGTAGATACGATTTTTCTTGCACAAAAATGATAAGTGTGGAAATATGTATACATATATTCGATTTGTCAAGTATTTTAACATAATTAACATGTAGTGGATATTCTGCCATCTAGGGGAGGGGTGGGGAGTAGGGGGAAAAATTTGTAACAGAAAACTATGTAAGGGTTAATGTTGAAGAATTACCCATACATATGTTTTGCAAATAAAAGGTTTTAATAAAAAAAAAAAGAATTGTGCAGGATTCATCAGAAGGAGGACTGTAGGTCCTGGAATATTATATATCAAAAATCAAAAGAATTAAGCCTGTAGCCAAAAATATCATATCCAGCAACCAAACCCAAACTCATTAGAAATTTTAATATGTAAGTGCCAACATCAAACACTAATTTCAAGGGTTTCAACAAGAACAAACTTTATATTATATATATATAGAAATGTAAACTATTTGTCTAAAATCAATATCAGTAATTGGATAGTTCAATAGAAAGATTGGGGCAGAGCTGAATATAATCTGACTCTAAAAATCAAAACTATCTAGGAAAAGATAAAAATAATAATTATGCTACACTATTAAGATGCAGAAGAAGCATTAGATGGGGGAGGAGAGCTAGTAATTTTGAAAAACTACTTACATATGAAGTAGTTGAGGATGATTTTGAGAACCAGTATTTGCTAACCACTTCAGAAATGATTCATTTACTTGATGGCATTTGACAGGTAGTTACTGCTGACTTACTCTCAAACTGAGATGTCAGTCTAAAGCTGAACATTATCTTTCTCCAATAATTAAGGCCTGTCTTTTTGTTGTTGTTGTTTGGTTTGCTTTTCCCTGCTAATTTTGAAAATATAAGTTGTTTTTTCTTTCATAGTTTTACCAACCAAAGTTCTCTGACAACCTGGAAGGTACATGATTTATAGATATAACATTAAAAATATTGCTATCATTATGTTTCACCAAGAAGAACAGAACCTCTTTGGAATTAACAATTTTCCAAATGTATATCCTTATCTTTATATTATCTTTATGTGGTAATTTTATCTATTCTAAATATGCTTATATATGAATTTATTTCCCTTGTTAGAATGTAAGCTCTTCCAACACCCATTCCTATTAAAAACACTAGAGAGTATAGGAATAAATGGGCTTTTCCTTAAAATGATTAGTAGCATCTACTTAAAACCATCAGCAAGCATAGTATGTAATGGAGACAAACTAGAACCATTCCCAATAAGATCAGGAGTGAAACAAGGCTGCCCACAGTCACCATTACTATTTAATATTGTATTAGAAATGTTAGCTTTGGCAATAAGAGAAGAAAAAGAGATAAAAGGAATTAGAGTAGGTAATGAGGAAACCAAATTATCACTCTTTGCAGATGACATGATGATATATTTAGAGAACCCTAGAGACTCAACTAAAAAACTATGAAACAATTCACAACTTTAGCAAAGTTGCAGGATTCAAAATAAATCCACATAAATCATCAGCATTTTTATATATTACCAACAAAGTTCAGCAGCAAGAGATACAAAAAGAAATTCCATTCCAAATAACGGATGATAGTATAAAATATTTGGGAATCTATCTGCCAAGGAAAAGTCAGAAACTATACGAACTAAACTACAAAACACTTTCCAAACAAATAAAGTCAGACCTAATCAGTTGGAAAAACATCAAGTGTTCATGGGTAGGCTAAGCGAATATAATAAAAATGACAATACTACCCAAACTAATTTACTTATTTAGTGCCATGCCAATCAAACTCCCAAGAAATTATTTTATAGATCTAGAAAAAATAGCAGTAAAGTTCATTTGGAAGAACAAAAGGTCAAGAAAGGCTGATGAGAGTGGCTTTGCTGTGCCAGATCTAAAATTATATTATAAAGCAGCGGTCATCAAAACCATTTGGTACTGGCTGAGAAATAGAGCAGTCGATCAATGGCATAGGAAAGGGTATCAGGACAATCTAGGCAATTACTTTAGCAATTTAGTGTTTGATAAACCCAAAGACCCCAGCTTTTGGGATAAGTACTCACTATTCTGCAAAAACTGCTGGGAAAATTGGAAGAAATTAGGGCTTGACCCACACCTAACACCACATACCAATATAAGATCTAAATGGGTTCATGATCTAGATATAAAGAGTGATATTGTAAGCAAATTAGAGGAACGTAGTATAGTTTACCTCTCAGACCTGTGGAGATGGAATAAACTTATGTCCAAAAAAGATCTGGAACTCTTAATTGAACACCAGATAGATAATTTTGATTATATTAAGTTAAAAAGTTTGTGTACAAACAAAAGTAATGCAGACAAGATTAGGAGGGAAGCATCAAATTGGAAAATCATCTTTACATTTAATGGTTCTGATAAAGGCCTCATTTCTAAAATATATAGAGAATTGTCTCATATTTATAAGAATTCAAGCCACTCTTCAATCGATAAATGGTCAAGGGATATGAACAGACAATTTTCAGATGATGAAATTAAAACCATTTTTAGTCATATGAAAAAGTGCTCCAAATCACTATTGATCAGAGAAATGCAAATTAAGACAACTCTGAGGTACCACTACACACCTGTCAGATTGGCTAAAATGACAGGAAAAGATAACGATGAATGCTAGAGGGGATGAGGGAAAGCTGGGACTCTAATACATTGTTGGTGGAACTGTGAACGGATCCAACCATTCTGGAGAGCAATCTGGAACTATGCTCAAAAAGTTATCAAACTGTGCATACCCTTTGACCCAGAAGTGTTTCTATTGGGCTTATATCCCAAAGAGATCTTAGAGGAGGGAAAGGGCCCCACATGTGCAAGAATGTTTGTGGCAGCCCTTTTTGTAGTGGCTAGAAACTGGAAACTGAATGGATGCCCATCAATTGGAGAGTGGCTGAATAAATTATGGTATATGAATGTTATGGAATATTTATTGTTCTATAAGAAACGACCAACAGGATGATTTCAGAGAGGCCTGGAGAGACTTGCATGAACTGATGCTGAGTGAAATGAGCAGAACCAGGAGATCATTATACACGGCAACAACAAGGCTATATGACGATCAATTCTGATGGACATGGCTCTCTTCAACAATGAGATGTTTCAAACCAGTTCCAATTGTTCACTGAAGAAAGCCATATACACCCACAATGAGGAATGTGAAATGTGGACCACAACATAACATTTTCATGTTCTTTGTTGATGTTTGCTTGCAGTGAGTTTTCTTTCTCTGATTTTTTTTTTCTTGTAGATAGGATTTTTCTTGCACAACAACTTGTCAAGTATTTTATCATTATTAACATGTAGTGGACTTCCTGCCATCTAGGGGAGAGGTGGGGACTGAGGGTAAAATTTGGAACGGAAAGCTTTGTAAAGATCAATACTGAGGAACTACTCATACATATGTTATGCAAGTAAAAAGCTTTAATAAAAACAAATTGAAAAAAAGAATGTAAGCTCTTTAAGCATACAAATAAAAAGCTTTAATAAAAAAAATAAAAAGAAAAGAATGTAAGCTCTTTAAGCATAAAGGTGGTTTCATTCTTTGTATTTATATTTTCAGAGCTAGTGTAGTATCTAACAGAGAGTAAGCACATATTAAGTAATTATTGGTTGATAGAATATGGAGTAGGAAGAGAAAGAGAAAGAAGATGGGATTAAATAAAAGTTATGGCAGATAGTTTTGAAATGAACATGTATCTATGACATCCTAAAATCCCTTCCCAACATGTTTCTGGTTCTACCTCCTGTGCTTATGATTGGGCCCAGATAGTGAGATGAAACAGGCACAGGAGTAGGAGGATGGGCCTGAGAGAAGGGGGTTTATGGAGGAGGAAGGGTTTGTTATGGCAAGACTTGGAAAGCAAGTAACACTGTATTTACATATTTGCCAGCAGCCAGGCACATCACCCAGAACATGATATGCTCAGAAGCTTAGTTTTTTCTATTTATAATGTGGAAATTTTTTCTTTCATTTTTTTCCATTGAAAATACAAGGATGCATATGATAATACTAACTCCATTTTCTTTAAACATTTTATGGTTTACACATCACTTTTCCCTTAACAACTCTGGGAATAGAGTTTACAAGAGATAGCCTATCTGCCTTTGCACAGACTTTCCTCCTTGCCTGGAATGCATTGCCTCCTCACCTGTCTCCTTGAATATTTTTCTTCCTTCAGGATTCAAATCAAGCACCACTTTTTACTTGAAGCTTTTTTTTTTTTTTTAAATCCTTTCAACTCCTCAAATTATCTTATATTAAACTACTTCACATTCTTTTTTATGTAACCTGTATATTTGCTTACATGTGTTTTTATTGGTTCTCCCATTGGCCTGTAAGTTCTTACAAGTTGGGAAATTTTCATATATTGCATTTACTTACCATGCTGCTTACACTCTCTCTCTCCTTATGATTTCCCCTACCCCCTTCCCACTCCAACTTGCCCCTTGGTCTCTTTAGCTTTGTAAAGAAAGCTTTTTCACTTTATCTTGCTGGGAACCAGTACTCCACAAAACACCTCTTGGTCATCTTCTGTTTACACTGTCTGTACTCTAACATCATCTTAATCCCTATGCCCTATGCTTCCAACTTCTAACCTTGAACTCTGTTCTGTCTTGCTCCCTATCCCATCTTCCATACCTACTAGGTGAGTCTTCTGTTGCACAAAATTATTCTTCCATGCCTCTTTCTAACCATTTTCACACCATACTGTCCCTTCTCCCCTTTTTCAGCTCCCTTTTATGTATTGACCTCTCCTATTAAAATGTAAACTTCCTTTAGGGCAAGAATTGTCTTGCTTATTTGGAGCTATGCTCAAAAAGTTATCAAACTGTGCATACCCTTTGACCCAGCAGTGTTTCTATTGGGCTTATATCCCAAAGAGATCTTAAAGGAGGGAAAGGGCCCCACATGTGTAAGAATGTTTGTGGCAGCCCTTTTTGTAGTGGCAAGAAACTGGAAACTGAATGGATGCCCATCAATTGGAGAGTGGCTGAATAAATTATGGTATATGAATGTTATGGAATATTACTGTTCTGTAAGAAACAACCAACAAGATGATTTCAGAGAGGCCTGGAGAGACCTATATGAACTGATGCTGAGTGAAATGAGCAGAACCAGGAGATCATTATACACGGCAACAACAATACTATATGACTATCAATTCTGATGGACATGGCTCTCTTCAACAATGAAACGCTTCAAACCAGTTCCAATTGTTCAGTGATGAAGAAAGTCATATACACCCAGAGAGAGGGATGTGAAATGTGGACCACAACATAACATTTTCATACTCTCGATTGATGTTTGCTTACATTGTGTTTCCTTTATCTGATATTTCTTTCTTGTAGATACAATTTTTCTTGCACAACAGTGACAAGTGTGGAAATATGTATACATATATTCGACTTGTCAAGTATTTTAACATAATTAACATGTAGTGGATATCCTGCCATCTAGGGGAGGGATAGGGAGTGGGGGGAAAAATTTGTAACAGAAAGATATGTAAGGGTTAATGTTGAAGAATTACCCATACATATGTTTTGCAAATAAAAAGTTTTAATATAATAATAATAATAAAAATAATTGTCTTTCTTGCCAAGTCAAAAAGCATTTATTAAGCACCTGCTACGTTCCAGGCACTCTTGCAAGTGCTGGGGATACAAAGAAAGGCAAGAATATCCCTATATCTCTATAGCTTAGTATACTGTCTGACACATAATAAACTTAATGAATGAGTTATCTGTCTATCCATTTCTCTATCTCCACAGTGTCTAGCATATAGTAGCTGCTTAATAAATTTTTTTTTCACTGATTGATGCCCCATTTTTCAAATGAGAATACAAGCTCAGAAATGTACTTGCTCAAAGTTGCATAGTGAATGACAGCTGAGATTTGACCAACTTTAAGTCCAGTGTTCTTTAATGTTTCCAGAGCTTCTTAGAAAGAAGATGGAGATAAATTTGAGATTTGCCACATTTGGAGAGGAACATGGCTTTGCATATATTTTTTTCTAGGGGGATCATTTACCCCACATCTGAACCTAAGTTTTGTTACAAGGACCACTCAAAGAGAAATGTAGAATATGTATCTTCCACTAAAACTTCCTTAGAGGAAAATTAGGACTGGAATTCTGTCCAAGTTTCAAGCAGGTTGCTGGGTTTGGGCTAACCCTGAATGTATATGTATTTGTATGAAAGTTCTGCTAGCACTTCCTTCCTGCATTTCTGAGGAGAGAGGTGGGGGTGAAAGGGGCACTGGTGAAGAATGTTTCACTGTTTTCCTTTGAGGGAGGAAGAAAGCTGAAGAAAACAAGAGATGCGATCCTAAGTAAATACTGACCTTTTATTTCAGCTCAGAGATGTTTTTCACTGCCTGGAGCCTCTGGGGAGTAACGGCATCCTCCTTGCTATTGTGCTGCCTACCCCAAAAGAGGGCTAAAGTTCAGCTTATGATGTTCTCACTCTGGGCTTAGGGGAATAGAGGCCACATTCCTTCTCTTAGGGTCAACTGAGTGCAAAAGACAGCAGAATCCTACAGGCTATATGGTCTAACCTTAGGGCATTAGGCCAATTCAAACTGAAACAGAAATGGATAGACAATTTAGGTGACTATGAAACCAACCAACCTGTTTCTGTAAAGTAATTCACATCATGGTGTGGGAAGGAATACTCGGTGGACTAGTTGGGGACAATAGCTTTCTTTGAATGATAGTGTCTTGCTACCCCATAAAAACATTACATGTTGCTGTCAAAGTACTCTTACTTATTTTTCCAAATACTTTTCTTAAGAAATTCTTACTACGTTTTTTCCTATATTGTCTTGAGGACAAACCCAATCAAATGTCTTCATATTTTAATTGGAAAAGTTTTTTTTATCTCATTAACACACTCGTCTCTCATCCTCCAGGGAGCTGCCATGATGTCTAACTGGATCCTACCTTTGTTACACCCAGAATGCTTCCTAATAGAAGTAAGCTTACTCCAGGCTCTCTCATTAGCTCTATAGTATGCTGTGAATAACTGTATGGAAACAGCTTGGTTGATTTCAGTCACCTAAACAGTCCATTTCTGTTTCAGTTTGAGTTGGCCTCATATCTAAGATTAAACCATTTAGCGTGTAGGATTCTTCTGTCTCTTATTATCAGATGACCCCGAGAGAAAAATGTGAGCTCTAAGGAGAAAGGGCTGGAAGGATCAATGCATTTATGTTAGGATTTAAAGGATGGGTAGTAATTCAGCAGGTAAACAAGCAGAATCTTGACACTAATGTTGAGTTAATTTGATTGCAGTGGTTCCTTGTGTTAATTTGATTGCAGTGGTTCCTTGTAGGGTGACAGAAGAATTGTGAAACCATTTCTCTCTAGCTGTTAAGGCATAACATTCAGTAGTGTTTGTGTACTTTGTCCATGCATGGGTTTCCTCTACCATTATCCAGCCATCAAAGACACCAGTTTCAATCTTGATGTAGATAACACAGGTGGAAGGGGCATATTCCTTTCCAGTAACTTTTTTATAGTCTCTTGGGAACTGGACCAGCTAAGAATAAGATCAATGTTGCAGAACTAAAGGTCAAAGGCAGGGAAAATCTCAGTTTATACCTGCCCAGCATGCTTTAGGTCTACTTGTTTTCTGCATTACATTTAAATGTTAAACATTTTTATTTCTGTAAAAACCACAGGGATGCCAATCATTGTAGCCAAAAACCACAACTCAGCATCATTATGGAATGAGTGTGCATATGAGAAGAAACTACAATCTCAAGGAGACTTACACAGCCGCACAATGAAACTCCATAACATCTATAGCTCTGCAGAAGTCTTCATAAGAACAATTCCAATCTATAAGGCCTCATATAAGTTAAAAAACTTTCCTCTCAGTCAGAGGAGACCATCCTCTCCGATTTGACCCTAGGTTTCTCAGAGACAGTCTCAGCCAGGGGAGGCAGGAATTGAGCAGTACTAAGCATACTGAGTAGAGACACATGTAAGCAAAGACCAGTGTTTTCTGGTCAGAATCCTGGATCCACATGGGATCCATTCTCAATATGGTATGAAATGGTGGTCTAAGCCTAATTTCTGCCAAACTAATCTCCAGTTTTCTCAGCAATTTCTGTTTAATAGTGTATTCTTATCTTAGTATTCAAGTCTTTGGGTTTATTGAACACTTTTCTACGTTAATTTGCTTCTGTATATTCTATATCTAATCTGTTTCAGTGATCAAGGTCTCTATTTTTTAACTAGTATAAGATAGTTTGATGATTTGTAATATAATGTAATATAATATAATATAACATATTGTATTATATGTAATATAATCTGAGATCTAATACTGCTGTGCCCAGGTTACTTTCCTCAAAACAACCCTGCGAGGTAGTTTTAGTATTTTTATCCCCATATTATAGATCGTGAAACTGAGATTGAGAAAAATTAAGTGACTTTAAGTGATCTCCCAGCCAAGTAAGTGTTTGAGGAGTAAAATTAGAAGTTTTCTGATGAGAACAATGTGAATACACAGAGAACTCAAAAACCAACTTAGATTTCTTTTAAAAATATCTTTGTGTGGAAGATGGAAGAAAAGGCAGGTGACAGAGGATGTCTATAAAAGCATGTCATGGTCTTTCAGAAAAGATAGGAGCACTAACTTTGGAATGTGTGAAGGTTAACAAGGAAAGCTAATTACAACAAAAAGGGTTACTTTTTAAAAACCTGTCCTGGGAAAAAGATGAAGCTCAAAGACAGGATCGGGCCTCTACTCCATATGGAGTGGATGATGCCAAAAGACAACAGAGAGAAGACAGTGGCTCAGTTTTTGCTTTTGTTTTTTCTGCCGAGGAGATTGACCTTTGGACTGGAAGAGACGGAACAAAAATAACTATATGATTTGAAGATTTAAGATAATCATGGGATTTATAAAACATTGCTTAATTATCCTTGATAAATTCAAGTCACCTGGCTGCATGAACAACTTGAGTTCCTAAACAATTGATAAAGGTCATCCCTGACAATCAGTTCTGAAATATTAAGGAGAATGCAAGAGAAAACCAAAAGTTTGGAAAAGGCAAATGTCCCAATTTTCAAAAAGAAAAATATGAACCCTTCAAACTACAAGCCAGTTAGCTACACTTCAGTTCCTGGAAAAATCTTATTAAATTATCAAAGAGATGATTGATCAGTTGTAAAGCAGCAGTTGTAAAGAGCCAGTGTATTTTCAGGAAGAACAGTCATTCCAGACAAATTTTATTTTCTTTTTCCATAAGTCATAGAATTAGAACTGAAAGAAATCTCAAAATTCCCATATGCTCATTTTATAAATAATAATGATAACAATAAGTAGAATGATGATGATTATTACTATAGCTAACATATGTATAGTGCTTCCCTATGAGTCAGGCACTGTGCTAAGTGCTTTAAGAGTTATTACTTCTTTTGTTCCTTACAACCCTAGGATGTAGCTGCTATTATTTCCCTCACTATACAATTGAGGAAACTAAGATTGATAGAGAGTAAGTGACTTGCCCAGGCTCATACAGCAAATACATGTCTGAGGATAAATTTGAACTTAGGTCATTTTGATTCCAGGCCTGGTATTCTATTCTATTCTTTGCATCATTTAAGTGCAAGTGAGGAAACTGAGGCCCAGGGGTTGTGATTGCTCAGTGAGGGGCAACTTATAGGTACCAGATATATGACTATTTTACTTCCCTGCCTGAAATACTTTATTTCCTTTAAAACTCATCTCAAGCACCCCACTCTACATAATCCTTTCTTGATCCCATCAGTATCATATCCCCATCTCAAAAAACTACCTTATATTCATTTTGCATATATTTTGTATTTGCTTATAAACATGCTTGTTGTTTGCTCTCATAGAATATATTGTCCTTGAATACGGGTTGTCTTGTTCAGTGTTTTTGAGTCATGTTCAACTCTTCCTCACCCCATTTTGGGTTTTCTTGGCAAAGATATTAGAAGGATCATTTTTTTCTCCAGCCCATTTTACAGATGGGGAAACTGAGGCAAGCAGGGTTAAGTGACTTGTCCAGTGTCATAAAGCTACTAAGTATCTGAGACTGGATTTGAGTTAATATCTTCCTGGCTCTATCCACTATGCCAACCAGCTGCCTTGGTACAGTCTATTTTTATTTATATTTTATACATATATATAATATATATTTTTTAATTATGCATTTGCATACATAAAGAGACTGTTCCCTTTTGACTTTATATTCCCCAGACACATAGCTTCCAGAAATAAGGCAATGTGTCCCAGTCAGACCATATCTATAATATCTAGGAAAGACATTGATAATCTGGAAAACATCCTTGGAAGGGCTTCCAAGATGGTGAAGAGTCTCAAGTGCATGCCATTTAAGGATTAGCTGATGGCAACTGGGGTTGTTCAGCTTTGAGAATAGAGAATTCATAGAACATACACATGGTAACTGGCTGTTATCAGTCGAGAGCTTAGATTGTTTTATTTGGCCCAGAACTTGGAGAAGCAGGTGATAGTTACAAAGGAATCCTTCCCAGCTTGATCTCAGGAAGAGTTCCCCATGGTCAGAGCTTTCCTGGCATGTAGTTGGCTACCGTCCGGAGGTAACAGACTCCTCATTACAGGTTTTCAAGTATAAGGTAGATAACTGCTTAGCAGGTATGTTGTGTTACAAGTCATTGATGTCTCATTGAACTATGATATTCTATGATTCTCAGAGGGTGGACTAAAGTCTTCCTTTAACAAGCATCAGTTACTTAACCACTAGTCTCCTGATTCTTCCTCCCACCCTGATATCTCACAAAAAACTTTGCTTTGTAGTTCTTTTAGGTGTTTAACATTTAGTATTGAATAGTGTAGTTTATTTGTTGACTTCTTTCCTCCCTTAGGGCAGGGGCTGTGTCTTATTTACAATTTGTATCTCCTCTAGGAGACAAAACTGTTTGTTGAATGAAGGAATGAATGATGCCACAGGACATACTTATATGGAAAAATACTGCTAGCCATTCTTGAGCACTCATTGAACTCTGGCCTTGGGCCAGGAATAAGCCGGTACAGTCACAGGAGGAAGTTCATCTGAAGATTCCAGTGCACTTCTCAATATCTCTTCTGTCATAGGTCAGAAGATAAGCTAGTAGAAGGGAAATTCCTCTAAATTCACTTTAATTCAACAAGAATTTATTATATAATCAGTATATGTCAGATACTAGATGAGTTGCTGGGGATACAAAGACAAAAATAAAATAATTTTTGCTCTCAAGGAGCTTACATTCTTATGGGAGTAACATGTAAGTACAGTGGGACAAGAAGTGGCACTCCAACTGACTCTTAAAAGGAACTAGGGATTCTAAGAAATGAAAATGAGGAAGGGGAGCATGTCAGCCATTAGTATTCAGGAATGATTTCCAATCACAATGACTTGTGATTCTTCCTGTATGTTCACACTGTGTTACTTCTTTTAATACTTTACCAGTTTGAATACTTTACTCCTTCCATACCTTAGTTTTTGTGAGTTCTGGTGTCCAAAGCAATTTTTCACCATGTGGTCAACTTTCTCTTGATGAACCAAACCTTTCTGTACTCAACTTGGCCAACTTTCAGGCAGCAAACTTTTTCAAATGGTAAGACATTTTATATCTGTGCCCACTATCAAATACTTTTAAGCTTGATTTAGGACCTGCCAAAGCTCCTGTTCTACTGGCATATCCTGTTACTACGTGATTACTTCCATATTGTAATGAAGTACTTGAGTTTTAAAAAGAAGTGTTAGAATACTCAAGTCCAGGAGATACTTTTACCCATAATCGTATCTTTCCCAAAGCTTCCTATATTCAGCAGAGATAAGCAACAAATGGTTCATTTTCTTTCTTCCAGGCCTGCAGACCACAATTCAGATTCCATAATTCACTGACTATAAGGTTGAGTCACTGTGAAGATTAACACTATAACACTAGCCCCAACAAGAATCTGTTTTAGAGAATCTGTAGAAGGATTCTGGAAACAAAAGTAGCATTTATAGTTATGGCCTTATATCATAAGAATGAATAAATGAGGCTGGCATTGATCAAGTTAGCCTATAGTTTACCTTTCATCTCCAGTTTCTGTGACTCTTCTTGACCCTGGAAATTCTTTCATCTCCCCCACGGGAGTCTATCCCCAATTTGAAAAATGTTAGTGTATAGTCTTAATTTTATCTTTGGGTTTGACAAATAATATATATTAGTTTTAAAGTGCTACTTTTTGTCCATTTGAATTTTCCTCACTCCGTTCTTGTGACGTCACTTTCATTCCACTGTAGTACTTTATACAGGGTGGTCATGAGCAGTCCTTAGGGGGGTGGGGATAAAATGTGTTTTCTTGCTTCCTTTTCCATTCCCCTAGGGCTAGGAAAGTATTTTCCTATTGAAGTGTCCATAGTTCAAAAACATTTCCCCTTGTAGCTCCAGCCCCTTAAAACCAACCTTTATATTAACAAATAAAATGAGAAGTAAAAATTCAGTGTAACTAAAGTTCATTCTATTCAAAGCTTTCATGATTATACTGAAGCCTTCCTTGGGAATTTTGGAAACCTTGTAAGCAGAATTAAAATAATTTCTCAGCAATGAGAAAGCAAGCTGGGGGCTCTCCAACAGATGTAATCACTCAAGGAAAACTTTGTTTGCCTTGGCTGAGTTACTCCTTCATTTTTTCCCTCTTTCATGCAGCCGCCAATCCTCCCCTCCTTCCTTTTCCCTTATTTTCCCCCTCCCCCTTACTTCTCTCTTCCCTCATCTATTTCTTTCTTTGCCTGTCTCTCTGTCTGTCTCTATCTCTCTGTCTCTGTCTCTCTGTCTCTATCTCTATCTCTGTCTGTCTGTCTGTCTGTCTCTGTCTCTCTGTCTCTCTCTCTCTCTCTCTCTCTCTGTTTGTCTCTCTCTCTCTCTCTCTCTCTCTCTCTCTCTCTGTCTCTGTCTCTCTCTCTCTCTCTGCCTAGACACTCATTGCATTCTGGATCAAACAATAGCAGCTTGGCTACTTCCAAAGCAACAGAAAATCCAAATGAAAGAAGGGGGCTTTTGGTTGTCATAAGAATTCGTGGCTACTCACTTCCTAGAATTAAACCCTCAGCTCTGATTTGTAACCTAGCCAAGTCTGAGACAATGACAGGGTTTCCATTTTGTTCCTTTGATAGAGAATTAGATACGTGCTCCAAATGGGAAAACAAAACCTGCGTCATGATAGAGGACAAAATCCAGTTTCTCACATGGTCAGTCCATTCCCCACTTGTGGCACGTTCCCCACTTACCATCACCCAACCTATTTTGCATTCCCAGGCAGAATCTTGAGTCAGGTTTACTGTGGAAAATACAATTGTTATTTATCTTAACTATTAGAGCACTTTGTCCAATAATAGAAAATACATGTAGATGATTGAGAAAAGGTTATAGCATGAATGATTTAGAAGAGGTCTTTTTGCTATGTATGTAGCACCCACAGTTATTAGACAAATGGCAAATCATTATATATTTCATATTTTCACAAAGTGAATATTCAGAGATATGTATCTATATGAAAGCATATTGGACATTTTTTCTTTTAATTTGAAGAAATGCAATCTAAAGGAGACAGAAAAGAGACTCAAATGATATGAGGAGAGATTAGCAAGCTATGAATGATGCATTGAGGAAGAGAGGTGTTGAAGAAGCTGATTTGATGCTTCTCTTTCTTAGCAACAATGCTGGATTGATATGGAAACTTTGTCTTTCTCCCCAGCAACTCATTCTTTTCTGTTTTCTAGCTCCTCACACATATTTTGGACCTCTTCTGTTCTCTTCTAATGGCATCATTCTTTTACCCCCTTACTGCTAGAAGTTTTCCCTTCAGTGACAGAAATTCTGAAAGAATAAAAGCTGAGGCTTGGTTAGTAGCAGTTGAAATTTCATGATTGAAAGTATCTTTAAGCAGCTGAAGTTTACTGATATTTAACTACCCCTGGAATGTCTTATTGAATTACAAACCATGAATTCAGATTTATTCTTTAAGAAATTATATCTTTTTCAATAATGAGGTAATTCAGGCCAATTCAGAGAGCCATCTGCTATTGTTTGCTTGCTTTTTTTTTCTTTCTCATTTTTTCCTTTTTGATCAGATTTTTCTTTTTTTTTGTTTTTCTTTAAAAATTTTTTTATTAAAACTTTATTTACAATACATATGCATGGGTAATTTTTCAACACTGACTCTTGCAAAATCTTTTGTTCCAAATTTTCCCCTCCTTCCTCCCACCCCTTCCCCTAGATGGCAGGTAGTCCAATACATGTTGAATATGTTATAATATAGGTTAAATCCAATATATGTATACATAGTTATACAGTTATCTTGTTGCACAAGAAAAATAAGATCAAGAAGGAAAAAAAAACTGAGAAAAAAGTGCAAGCAAACATCAACAGAAAGAGTGAAAATGCTATGTTGTGATCCACACTCAGTTCCTACAGTCCTCTCTCTGGGTGTAGATGGCTTTCTTCATCACTGAACAATTGGAACTGGTTTGAATCATCTCATTGTTGAAAAAAGCCACATCCATCAGACCTGATCATCATATAGTCTTGTTGTTGCCATGTACAATTATCTACTTCTTTTTTTTTTTACTTTATTTTTTAATTAAAGCTTTTTATTTGCATTAACATATGTATGGTTAGTTCCTCAGCATTGTTGATCAGATTTTTCTTGTGCAGCATATGATAAGTGTGTAAATATGTATAGAAGAATTGCAGTTTTAATATTTTGGATAACTTGCTATCTAGGGGAGGGGAATGAGGGAAAGGGAGGGAGAAAAATTTGGAACACAAGATTTTGCAAGGGTAAATGTTAAATTATCCTTGCGTGTCTTTTGAAAATTAAAAAGCTATTATTTTAAAAAATTTTTAAAAAAATAAAAATTATATCCTAATTGGCCCAAGAATTCATAAAGCCTCTAGGATCTGCCTGGTGACCACAGCAATATGGGAAAGTATAGCACACAGGATTATTTCACAAATGTAAGTGGTGAGACACTGAGGGTTTAATGACTCCTTCTGAAGCACATGGCAAGTTAATAACAAAACCTGTAACAGAATTTAGGTAACTCAAGATGCTACTATCCCTTCCTCTCATTGTTTCTAGAGTGACATTGCCTGTTTCTTCCACTCAATCCAGTGTTGATAATGATGCTATTGGTCTCATTCTTGGATGGGGAAGTATATATTAATGCATGTGAAGAGTGGAATTAGTAATAGCATCTAGAAAATTTGCCCAGGAATTGCTGGATAAAGAAACAATAAGAGCTTTTATACTGTAAATGAGACCATGGACCAATGGGGAAACTTATAATACACACATAAAAAATTGGAAGTTTAGCCTAAGAAGTAGGGGTTGTTTTTTGGGGGAGGTACTAAAACATAATATTTTCCTAGAAATTCCAACTAATCTTAATACAGTAGCATAGTAAAACTCCCCAATGAATATCACCCTAAGTATAACAAGACCCTCATCCTTGAGAGATGGGAGGGAATATTCAGGCACAAAGAATCCAAGGGACTTGTTGAATTGCTCACTACTGACCAGCCTCTCTTCTTATTCCAAGACTGGGCTGGGTCAAAAGGCCTTGTACATTCTCACACTAGGAGTTCCAGTAAAGCCTCTAGTACTTAGGGTTTTTCTTGACTACAGTTCATAGGCCATTTAGCATAAATGTTTCCATCAAAGAATTACCTACCCAGTAGTTAATTCCTAGTCCTTGTGATTGAGGAGGAAAATTAGAATAGGCAAAAAGAAATAGTTAAGTTTATTTGCCTTAAGTTGGATATTTTAATATTCTCTTAGCCAAAGTGTGTTGGAAAAAGACCCAAAGAAATTAACATTTGAATAGAAACCTGGGGGAGCTAGGAGAAGTAGTGATTTTTCTTAATGGTTCTTTTTAGTTAGATTAAATTTTATTTTATTTTAAATTATATTTACTTTTTGAAATTACCATTAAAAATGACAAGTATGAAATACTATTTTCCTTTATTTCTATCCCCCACACAGTCCTTTGTTACTTTGCTAAAAACAGGTGAGGTTTTCTTGTAAGCAGGTGGACCCTAGTGCTGAAAATTTAGTCACCTCTGCTTGTTTTCCTCAAATTATTGTGTGTTTGGGGTTTAGTTGAACTATTTGTCAACCACATAACATTATATTTCATCTGGAAGACTTGTTAGAAGATAGCTTTATTTAATTTCCTCATATACATTATTTCAGATATATACTCTCTTGTTGCTGAAATCTTAAAGCTTTAAAAAATGGCAAATAACTTGCTTATCTTGTTCATTCAGATAAACACCTCTCAACATCCTGTTTTTCTTATGTCATACGAACAGGAAGGGAACAATTGTTTGAAATGTGCGTCAACAGTAGTTGTAACCAGGCAATTTCTGAGACTCCCATCTACCATAGAAACTAGGACTATATGCTCTATATGTCTGGAGTATAGAGACAGCTTAGCTTGAAAATACTTCTTGGGGTAAAAGATGAAAGCTCTTGAGAAAGTTTGCTGGGGATTTTGGTAGGGGACCTAATAATCCTGGAGGAAAAATCATATGGTCCCATCTGAAGAGGAAGAGGTGATGGGAAAACTTTCAGAGACTTTTTTAGAGACTCTGGAACCAATGGACAACTACTTGATGACAAAAGAATGCAAGAAAGGTTCCAGTATGTTTCAATATACCCCTGTGATGAATTTAAAGGACACAGAAGAGAATGATGGGATAAGCAGGCATGGATGGGTTGCGATCTGTATCACTGGAGGGAGGATGTAATATATTGGACTGGTGGAGAGTACAGTAGAATGTATTGTAGCTTATGAGAGAACTCTTTGAGAGTAAGGGCTGGTCGTTTTTTGTTTGTTTGTTTGTTTTTGGTCTTTGTACTTCCAGCACTTAGTATTTTGTTGGTGTTTAATTAGTATTTGAAATGGAATAGTATTGTAATGGAAAAGATCTGGAATTCAGAGGGACCATTTAGAAAAACCCCATCTGTTTACAGATGATTCAAAGAGAAGTTATGTGATTTGCCCCAAGATATCATACAGGTAGTAAATAGTATAATGGGGACTTCCAAGTTCAGTATTCTTGCCACTCTTCCAAGTTAGGACTTCGAAAAGTGCTTCGGAGGGAGGGAGGGAGGGAAGGAGCTCCAGGGAGAAACAGCAACAAAGAGTGCTACATAGTATTCATGATGTATAAACTACTAGGTTTATGTGTACTCTACAAGAATTGGGGCTTTTTTTGTTCCTTTTCCTAAACCTTACTCCAGAACACTTTCTGACTTTTCCCCTCTTCTCACTTGTGTGAGAAGAATCACAACTTTAGATTGGGAAGTGATATTGGAGGTTCTAAATTCCAACATTCTCCTATTACATATAAGTAAACTGAGGCCCAAAGATATGCTATAACTTGCCTAGAGTTGCATGTACTCAGATGAATTTGTAGTCTTAAGGATATATGTGATCTTTCCAATAATGCTAGCCCATCCAATTCTGTCCATTCTCTGTGACTCTTGTCCGGATCATCATCATTCACCAAAATGCCAGACCTTCTTTGCTTTCTTCTCACATCATAAAAATACCAGTTGAGCACACAGGTTGTTAGTGTTTATCCCTTATTGGCTAAATGAGTAGACCTGTTTATTTTTTATCATATATATTTCTTTGGTATCATCCTTCATTCCATCTTCCCTTATTTGGTATGTGCTGCAACCTACATATACCTCCCATGGGCCTTTTCATTGCCTTTTGAGTAATACTCATTTTTAATTCTTCTGAGATTTAATTCTTCATTATACAGCAGCATTGATAAGATATTGTAAATAAAAAGATAGGTCTTCATTTCAGGAAGAAATTTGGAGTCATTAAAAGAACTCTTCACTTTCCTGAAGGCAATCTAGCCAGTTTCATTCTCACTGTCTGTCTCACATATGCATGAGAAGCTCTACAGGTTGTTTATGCAATAGCATGTCATAATCTAGGCAAATAAAATTCATTTAATTGGTTTTTCATGTGTGAATGGTAAGACCAAATTCTTGCAGATGGTGTGGGTCTCATTTAGGAGGTTAAGCACTATTTCAAGGCTTGGTGCAACCAACATAATGTATGAAAGGAGGAGCATTTGTAGGAGTTTACCATTTTTATCTAATCATTCCTCAATTTGGATTTTATGCTAAATCTACTCCAGAAAGTCAATGAACACCTTTGATTGGCCTGTCTTTCCTTGTGTTATGCTTCTTATGAATTGCTTTTTCAAATTTTAAATTGTTATTGAATTTTTTTTAATCATTTAAATTGGGGGTGAGTTCTTATTAAAAAAAACATAGAAAAATCATTTATTCCAAAAGAATACAGATTAAGATTAAATTCTTTGGAAAAGAAAGGAAGCAAATAAGCATATGTTAAATGCTTATTATGTATATACATATATAGTATATAGCACAGTACTATATATATGAATATGCATGTATATGCATATATTTTAGATAATATTTGTAAAACGCTTAGCACAGTTCCTGACACATAGTAAATGCTTACTAAATGCTTTCTTCTTTTCTGTGAACATAAAATCTCTCTCTCCCTCTCCTTCTCTCTCTCTCTTTCTCTCTCTCTGTCTCTCTCTCTCTCTGTCTCTTTTCTCTCCTCTCCTCTCCTTCCCCCTCCATCTCTCTCTTTCTGAGTTTAGTACAGTTCCAGCTTTATTAGGGAAATGTTTCTTCCAACAACCTCTTGGTGGTTCCTAAAACTATAGCTATTCTTACTACTGGAGGAATCTTAAATGTGTTATCTGTTTTCTTAATGTAGTGAATGAGGTCAGGGAATGAGAATAACATGCATTTCACTAAAGTCACATTCTTTTTGCATTCAAAGAGCACTGTACATATATTTGGCATATATGATCAGCATATTAGTTATTTTAATTAGTTATTATAGTATATTAGTAACAGAATAATTTTTTCAACAAGATATTATAAAAAAAGTACTGAAATTTTGAATAAGGTAAAAATTCAATTATATTTTAAATATTTGTCATCTAATCTCCTAACAGCTGAATTAAGGAAGTCTTTGGATTGAAAAGTGCTTTAATTTCCAAGGAATTTATCTTCTTCACCGGACTACAGAGAATTATGTAAATTATCCTCTTCCTCAAGGCCAGAGATACCAGAGTTAATTGTCATTCAGAGAAGATTGAGCTAGGCCAGAATGATTATCATTCAAAAGAGATAGCAAATTGTACAAATTGTCAAAATGGTGATGCTGCTCTACTATCTGGATTAGGACATTTGGGATGAATTAAAGATGCTCACATAGCTGAAACATATCTATCACAATGATGAGCACCAAGAGGGCTCTGGCTCTATCTTCTTAACCAGCTCTCCTTATCCCATCAATTCATTTTTTTTTAAATTAAAGCTTTTTATTTTCAAAATATGAAAATGGATATTTTTCACCATTCACCCTTACAAAATCTTGTGTTCTAAATTTTTTTCCATTCTTTCTCCCTACCTCCTCCTCTAGACAGCAAGTAATCCAATATATACTAAATGTGTGCAATTCTTCTGTATATATTTCCACAAGAAAAAAAACGATTAAAAAGGAAAATAATGAGAAAGAAAAAAAAATGCAAGCAAATAACAATTAAAAGAGTGAAAATATTATGTTGTGATCCACACTCAGTTGCTATAGTTCTCTCTCTGGATGCAGATGGTTCTCTTCATCACAAGATCATTGGAACTTGCTTGAATCATCTCATTGTTGAAGAGAGCCACATCCATTAGAATTGATCATCGTATAATCTTGCTATTGCCATGTATAAATGATCTCCTGGTTCTGCTCATTTCACTTAGCATCAGTTCATGTAAGTCTCTCCAAGTCTCTGAAATCATCCTGCTGATCATTTCTTATAGAACAATAATATTCCATTAGCATTCATATACCATAACTTATTTATGGTATATGTTGGATGTTCATTCTGTTTCCAGTTTCTTGCCATTACAAAAAAGGGCTACCACAAACATTTTTGCCCATGTGGGTCTCTTTCACTCTGATCTCTTTAGGATACAGGCCCAGTAGAAACACTGCTGGATCAAAGGGTATTCCCTTTAGGCATAGTTCCAAATTGTTCTGCAGAATGGTTGAATCAGTTCACAACTCCACCAACAATGTATTACTGTCCCAGTTTTTTTGCATGCCCTCCAAGATTTATTATTCTTTTCCTGTCATCTTAACCAAGCTGAGAGATGTATAGTGGTACCTCAGAGTTATCTTAATTTTCATTTTTCTGATCAATAGTGATTCAGAGCACTTTTTCATATAATTAGAAATGGTTTTAATTTCTCCATCTGAAAATTGTCTGTTCATATCCTTTGACCATCTATCAATTGGAGAATGGTTTGAATTCTTATAAGTGAGTCAGTTCTCTATATATTTTAGAAATGAGGCCTTTATCAGAACCCTTGAATGTAATGACTATTTTATCCTGTGAATCTAACCTATTTCATTGATCGACTTCTCTATTTCTTAGCCTGTATCAAATGGTTTGATGACTGCTGCTTGATAATATAGTTTGAGGTCTGGTATAGCTAGGCTACCTTCATTTGCATTTTTTTCATTAATTCCCTTGAAATTCTTGACCTTTTGTTTTTCCAGATGAACTTTGTTATTATTTTTTCTAGTTCTGTGAAGTGATTTCCTGGGGGTTTGATTGGTATAGCACTGAAAAATAAATTAATTCAGGGTCATTTTTATTATATTGACTCAGCCTACCCATGAACACTTGATATTTTTCCAATTGATTAGATCTGATTTTATTCATAAATTTAATTTTTAAATTCCCCATTTCCTAGTGATGAGATCTAGAGTAGCCAGGTTAGCAGAGAAGCCTGAAGCAATTGTAGGATTAGAATGCTTCCTAAGCTAGCAAGAAGGGCACTGATGGGATCTTTAAATGAGCATTTTGTTTTTAAGTAGGTCTTTTCTTCAAGTAGACTTGTGATTATAAATCCCATCTCAGGTGAGGGTTTCTAGAAACCCTACCTTTACTTTTCCAATTGGAAAGTCAAGATGCCATACCCCCAGGTTATATTTCCTTTATAAAAGATCAACTCTTAGTTGATGACATGATAAAAGATCTTTGCTAAATCTCTTTTAGGATTGCCCTGCTAAGGTGTACTTCCACTTGATTTCCTTTTCCCTCATTCCCCCCACCCCTATGCCTCATGGTATCTTTCTCTTTTAAAGTGCTAAATCCCTTTAGGTATTAGCCCACCAGTCAATAGTGTAATCTGCTTTTCTCTTAACCCCCTTTTGAGTTAGTCCACTAAACTCTATGGATTTAAACAGCCAATCAATGACATACTCCTATTTCATGGCATATTACCTTTAATGGGGTCTTTTTCCTGGTTAATTGTTAGTTTCACTTGGGAACTTGACTTTCTCCTTGTAAATTGTTAAAAACCCCTTTCCTTGCAAATTCATACAATAAATAGCACTCCTTTGTACCTGTGATGGATATCTTGTCATGATTGTTCCATGTTGTGAACTGAATCTCTATTATGCTATTTTTACATGATATTCTTTTTACAATCAATTATTCCCCCAATTCTATTTCCTAGTTACCACTCTGGTGTCTGTATTACCTCCTGATTTTGTCTGTAACCTCTTCTCATAAATAAAGATACCTTTGGGCAAAGAAAATGCCATTTGAATTTTTCACATGTGCCTAGCTCCTCCTTTTTTGATCTAGAATTGCTGCTCTGGCCCCATCACATTTATTGACCACAATTTGTTTAGCTTTTCCCCTGAAGATAGGACTCACTGTTTTCCATTATGAGTCCCTTTGTGTTTCTATCACATTTATTTCTCATTCCTTTATCCAATGAATCTTTACTTGTAATCTAACCTCCCCCAAATAAATCAAAAACAAAAAACTATTTAGCAAAATTAAACAGTTTATTAACTAAATCTAATGCCATGAACTCCATTCCTCACCCAAAGCCCTCCAACTTTCCTAGAAAAAAAGGGTGGTACATTTCCTTATTTTTTCTCTGAGGCCAAGGTAAGCTCTTAGAATTTCACAGCAATTGGCTTCTTTTTTTGTTGTTTTTGTTGAAAGTGTTATAATTCTTTTGTATATCATTTCCCTAGCTCTGCATATTTCCTTCTACATGAGTTCCTATGAGTCTTCCCCTACTTGTTTTAACTGCTCACATTCTACATTTCTTTCAGTGCAATGATATTAAATTGCATTTTTATAATATATCTTATGCCATTTTCTAGTTAATAGACATACAGTCAGTAGACTTTATTGCTAGTTCTTTACTATCAAAAAAATGCTATGAATATTTTGATGTACATAGAATCTTTCTTTCTGTCCTTTATTCCTTTCTGATTTGCAGTGAAATCTTTAGATCAAAGAATAAGCATTTTAATTATCTTAATCATGTAATTAAAACAATTTTCCAGAATAGTTAGACTAGTTGTTAGTATATTCATCTTCCTAAAGTTCTTCAAAAACATTACATCTTTTTTTTCAGCTTTGCCAAGTTTTAAAAATTATATTTTATTTTTCATTCAGTCCAAGTATACCTTCTCTCTTTACTACCAATTGAAAAATGAAAGAAAACCAGAAATCTTTATTTAGAGATATCTCACTCAACAAGAAAATAGAAGGGAGAAGGGAGGATTTATTTAGAGGAAAGGGACAAGTAGATTAAGGGAAGGATTAGTCTTAAAACAAATCCTTAAGTAATGATCCACAAACTTATTTATAGACCTTTTAGAGGTGACTAAGAATGAAAATCTGAGAGCATGTCCATAAATTGGGGAATAGCTGGGCATTATGGGTATGAATTTGTATAGATATGTGTATGTAAACATACATATGAGAATATTATTGTGCTGTAAGGAATGATGAAAGAAATGGTTAAAGTAATTAATAAAACAAAACACCTGGGAAGACTTATATGAACTGATGCAGAATGAAGTGAGCAGAACCAGAACAATTTATATAGTGACAACAAAAGTGATAAAGACAAAGAACTTTGCAAGAATTAGAAACTCTAATCAGCATTATGACCAGCCAAATTCCAAAGACAAAATATAATGAAATATTGTACTCACTTCCTGACAGAGAGGTGAAGGGTTCAGAGTACAAAATAAGATATACTGTTTTAGACATGACCAACATGGGAAATTGTTTTGCTTGAATATACATGTCCATCATTGTTCATTCATCTTTGCCTTTTTATGTTTTACCTGGATTTTAATATCAAAGTTTCTGCACAGCTCCTGCTTTTTCATCAGATATATTTGGAAGTTCTCTTTTTTGTCAAAGATCCAGTTTTTCCCTTGGAGAATTATACTCAGTTATTGAGTAAGTCATTTTTGGCTGTAAGCCCATACTTTTGCTTCCCAAAATAAGATCTTTCCAGTTCTTTTTACCTTTGTCTTGGTGACTGCCTAAATTTTATATGATCCTGATTCTGATTCCCTGGTACTTGAATTCTTTCTTTCTGATTGCTTGTAATATTTTCTCTTTGACTTGGAAGAACTAGATTTTAGTTATAATATTACTGAGAGCTTTCATTTGGAAACTTCTTTCAGGGGGTGACCATAAATTCTATTTCTAGTTTTTTCTCCAGTTGTAAGAGATCTGGGCAGTTTTCTTTTAAGATATCTTGAAATAAAATTCCAAGGCTCTTTTTATGTTTATGACTTTCAGTCAATGCATTGATTTCAATCGTCCCCAAGAGCTCTGCTTCTCCTTCTGAGGCAGGATGAGTGGTCTCACTGAGCACCAAATCCCTGAAGATAATACCCATTATAAGGTCCCTTTTTCTCTTTAGAGAGTATTTCTCTTCATCCATGAGAATACTTATCTTTGCAACCTCTTTCCATTATTTAACATAATTGGCATTTCAAGGCCCTTCAAGATATGACTTCAGTCTACCATTAAGACTCTCTTACAACTAGTGAATCACCATTCATATCAAAAGTATTTGTAATTCTTTAAAAAATATAGTAACAAAATTGAAGCAGAATGTTTGTAGTTATACTTTACAAATATATCTAAGAAGATAATTCTTAAATAAACAAGAAATAGAAGAGGACCCAAAAGATAGAACAGGTATTTCAATTACATGAAATTTAAAAGTTTTTGTAGAAACAAAATCAGTTTCTGAGATAAAGGAAATCAATTAGGGAAAAAAACATTATATTATATCTTAGTTAAAGGTCTTTTGTTTAAGCTCTATTAGGAATCAATACAAATAAGACCAAGAAACATTCCTCCAAATTAAGTTACAAAGGATATGAATAAACAGTTTTCAACTATGCTTCCTTTAAGTTTAACTCTCTTCTGTTTTTCTTCAATTTTAACTAGAATGTCATTGACTGATCTTATTCATGTCTTCCAATAGCATATCCACTTGGTGTATATTAGAAAAGATTTAGATTAATAGTATTTTTGTTAATGCTTCCAGAAACAATAAAATCATATTCTTAACACATACACCCTCTCTTCCCTCTCTTTTTTTTTTCTCTCTCTGTCTCTGTCTCTCTCTCTGTCTGTCTCTCTCTCTCACACTCACACACACACCAGTTTTCAAAAGCATGTTCTAAATCATAAAAAATAAGAGAAATGCTAACTAAAAAAATCCTGAGTTATAAAACTAGAAGAAAGGGTCAGTTTGAAGGACTTTGAATGCCAAATAGAAGATTTGATATATTTAATACTGGGAGTGATAGGAAGCCACTGAATTTATTGAGTGGAAGATTGCCATGATCAGACCTATACTTTGGGAGGATTAATTTGGCAGTTGGGTAGGATATAGACTAGAATAGAGAGAAACTTGAAATAAGGGGGTCTATCAAAAGATCCAGAAGACACTGAATAGTAACAGTATCAGAGGGGAGAAAGGGACATATATAAAAGATATTATGAATAGGCTTTGGCAGAATATTGGTTTCGAGATGAGAAAGTTAGGAGTCAAGGATACAAATCTAGGTTGCAAGCAAGCCTGAATGACAGGGAGGATGGTGGTACCATTAACAATAATAGGGAAGTTAGGTAGGAAGAGGATTAAGAGAAAGATAATGTATTTATTCTTAAACATATTGTGTTTAAGATGTCCGCAGAATATCCAATTCTAGGTGTCCAGGAAGTAAAGAAAAGGAGCTAGCTCAGATTTACTTACTTAGCTTTCCTTTTTATTAATTAGCTAAAATTAAGGTTTGCAGAGCCACATAGTATTTAATAAAGCTCTTGCAAAAAAAAAAAAAGTTTTATTAGTAAATTTTTCCTTCCAGTCTTGACTTCTGATTTTCCCTTTGCCAGCTGTACAAATGTTTTTAATTTGAAAATGAAGTTAGTTTCCAGCATTTTCAGCAAGCTTAGTGAAATAACATAACTGAATTTTATGATGTCTGAAGCCCATAAGACAGTGCTTGCCCCTAGCATCTTGTAGATTATGGCTCTAGCTAGTATTTCTGTATGTGCTCTTTGGATTATGTGAAAGAGGAAAAAAAAAAAAAAGAAAAAAAGTTTTATGAGTTTTCCTGTGGCCAGTGGTTTAACATAGCTTTAAATTGTATTCCCAGGCCAATGGGACTAGAATGAGACTTGCAAAATGGCATTATTGAGAAAAAGAATAAAAAGTGACTCTAATTAAAAATTGCTTTTCACAAAGACTACATTGGATGTGACTTGATTGCTCCTTAACTATACTAGAGGTATACTAGGCCTATACAAGGCCTAGTGAAATTTCACCTGCCAGTGAAATTTGTATCTGTCTGAAAGAGAACCTGGGATTTGCTGAGGATGGAAGTAGTGATGGAAGTTTAGAGGGTCAAGTATTTGTGTAGTTCTTGATTGTATTGCAACAACTGCCAAGGTATTACAACAGTGTTTTTAGGAGAAGAGATAGTTTTCTTGGGTTTTCTTTTGCCATAAAAGGACCAACTAATTAAAAAAAATAGTGAATGTCCCTCAATTGTATTCTATCTGAACATAAATTACCATAATTCCACAAAATATATAGAAGGTTGTTGTTGTCTTTTATTCTCAGAGGACAAAGATATTACGGAGGTGATGCCATGACATGCAAATAAATAGGAATTAAATGAGGGAGGGCTGGGTCAGGTTACCTGCCTCTCATTTTTCCCTCCAGAACCATTCAGAATGGTCCAGTAGCCAGAGAGAGAGAGCAAGATGACTTGAGATGGCCCTGGATGAAATGGGAGACCTTGGCCTTTTTAAGCTTAGGTCTTCAACTGGTCTCAGTTTGACTGAGGCTGAACCCATTCAGTAATTAAGGCTAGGTAGTAGTTGAGGCAAAGAATCTCTTCTTTCATCTAGTCAAAAAACAAAAATAAAAACCAAACCTAAATAAACAGATCTCAGATGGGAAGACCCTCAGGGTTTCCACAGATCTATCCCACTTTTTTATAAAGATTTTTTTTTTTTACAATGTCATAGGCTCTAACAATCCAGAAAATAATTATTCTAGAGCTTTAGATTTTCTGAAGCTGAGTTTTATTTAGCCATTTAAGCATCAACTTAAAAAAATATATATTTTTAGCCATGCTAGATTGGATTGAAGGACAGCATAGTTTAAAGAAAGTTGGCCTCACAGCAAAAAAGAACAGGGTTCATCGTGTCCTGCCTCCACCATCTCCTGAGTATGTGACACTGTGCTAGTCACTTAACCACTCAGTGTCCTAGGCCATTCTTTAGAGTGTGAATTGCAGAGAAAGTGGAGATTTTCATTGGTAGAATTTTCCTATCAGGAAGTTCTATATATTAATCAATTTAAGGGCCCAGATTGAATACTTTGATGTTTCACTAAACCTGAGGTCTCATAAATATAGGTGCTCCTACTAGTAATTTTTGTTATTCTAACTCATCCTGGAGGTTCTTATGTCTGTTTCATTATTTTTGTTTCCTCTCTCTCTGTATGCATGCCATCTTTCCATGTAACTCTTGTTCCTGTCTCCCATATTTCCTATATAGGATATCTTTGCAGTGTACTATAGTTCTTCCTTTAGTTCTCTTGATATTCCATGAGCACTGGTCCTGGATCAGACTTACATTCAAATCCAACCTCAGATACTTTGCAAGCTGTGTAATCCTGCAAGTAATTTAACCCTGTTTGCTTCAGTTTCCTTATTTGTAATATGAGCTAGAGTAGGAAATGGCAAACCCTCTCCATTATTTTTGCCAAGAAAACTCCAGATTGGGTCATGAAGAACATGACTGAACAAGTTCATCTGTTATGCTTGACTTTCGTATCATAATACAAAATTATTTGACCTGTTTCTTCTTTTGGTCATCTTTGCCCTTGATGATGTCCTATACATTGCTTTTGATGGGCAGATAATTATCAGTAATATTCTGCAGCTTATTTTTACCTACTTTTTTCCCTGTGAATATCTTGAAACTCTAATTCTTTTTTTTTTAAACAATAGCTTTTTATTTTCAAAATATATGCAAAAATAGTTTTCAACATTTACCCTTGCAACAGTAATAAATTAATATTCCTAGATTCACTGCTATATACTATCACTGGAAAAATATTGGTATTAAAAAAGAAAGGTCATTTTCATAAAACTTAGGGGTTATTAAGAGTTCTGCAGTTTTCTCAATGTCCTTTCCACATTGATTAGCTCTGTCTTTGTCATCTTTGCCAATATGCTGCATGTGAGGTGAAATATTCGAGTTTTTTTTGGTTTTTTTTTTTGCAGTTTGTAATTATTTTGAGAACTACTTGTTCATATGCTTTGACAACTTATCTGTTGGTGAATAGCTCTTGGTCTTACATATTTGTGTCAGTTTAGTAAAATAGCTTTATATAACTGAAATTTTCTGTTTTACCTTTTTATGTTTATAGTAACAAATGGGTTCAACCAATTTGCAATTTTGGTTTGGAAAACAATTCAGAGCTCTGTAAGAAAAGTAAATTAAACTATTCATACTTTTAAAAAAACCCTTAGGCTTAAAAGTGTTTCTCACAAAATTTTTGTAAATTTGTTTTTATCTTTGCTGCTTCTCATTCTTTTATATTTTAGTATTATCATAGTATTTTACCATGTTCCTCCTTAAGATTTTACAAAGGAGCAGATATCTTAAACCAATATTGAGTTTTACTACCATATTTCTATGCTTTGCAAGGCAGTCAAGTTTCAAGGATATTGGGCTTTCTTTTTGTGATAATTTATTTGCAGTGTTATGATTTTCTTTTTTTTTATCACTTGTTGGGTTTTTAATTTTTTTTTAATTAAAGCTTTTTATTTGTATAACATATGTATGGGTAGTTCCCCAACATTGATCTTTACAAAGCTTTCCATTACAAATTTTACCCCCAGTCCCCTCCCCTCCCCTAGATGGCAGGAAGTCCTCTACATGTTAATAATGTTGAAATGCTTGAGAAGTTATGTAAGAAAAATCCTATCTACAAGAAAAAAAAAAAGAATCAGAGAAAGGCAAGTGTTATGATTTTCTTAGGAAAATGATGAATGCATCAATTTCTGATGGTTTATTCATTTTCCATTTCTAGTGTCATGTCAATTAATAAAATAAAATAATTTTATTAATATACTTTTTACATGACTTATATTTTCCAGTATATCCTTTCTTCTAAAGAACCAGCCCCTATAACAAAGAATAAAAAAGGGATAAAGAATTCAATAAAATTAGCCAATGTATTTAAAAAGTCTGAGATTATATGGAAAGTGTTATGGCACACTTGTTCCACACTCATTATTACCCACTCTCAGAAAGAAGGGTGGGAAGGGAGTGCTACCTTCTCAGATCTCTTTTGGATCTAGACTTAATTCATTATTAATTACATAGTATTCATTTTCTATTATTTTCTTGTTACTGGCATCCTACTTAGAAAGTCAGACTCAAAGCCAGAAGACGTGGGTTTTAGTACTCCCTCTGATACTGTTTTTTTGTATTTGTTTTTGTTTTACTTTTGTTTCAAAAAAAGACATCAGAAAGTAGATTTCATGACTTGCAAATAAATTGAAATTGAATGAGGTAAGACTGTACAAAGCTACAATCTCATTCTCTTTTCCTGAGCCATCTGAAAAGATAAAGATAAGGACAACTGAAGATGACACCGGATCCAGTGGGAGATCTTGGTCTTTCCTTTTGTTTTTTTAAATTAATTAAAGTTTTTTATTTACAGAACATATGAGTGATTTTTCTACACTGACCTTTGCAAAAATTTTTTGTTGTTGTTCCAAATTTTTACCTTCCTTCCCCCCACCTCCACCCCTAGATGGCATGTAGTCTAATACATGTTAAATATGTTAAATTATATGACAAATCCAATATATGTATACATATCTATACAGTTATCTTACTGCACAAGAAAAATCAGATCTAGAAAAGAGAAAAAAAAAAAGCAACAACCTAAGAAGGAAAACAAAATGCAAGCAAATATTCACAGAAAGAGTTAAAATGCTGTGTTGTGGTACACACTCAGTTCCCACAGGCCTCTCTCTGGATGTATATGGCTATCTTCATTGCTGAACAATAGGAACTTCAACAATAGTTGAAGAAAGCCATGTCCATCAGAATTGATCATCATATAGTCTTGTTGTTGCCGTGTATAATGATCTGGTTCTGCTCATTTCACTCAGCATCAGTTCATGCAAGTGTCTCCAGGCCTCTCTAAAATCATCCTGCTGATTATTTCTTACAGAACAATAATATTCCATAACATTCATAATACCATAACTTATTCAGCCATTCTGCAATTGATGGGCATCCACTCAGTTTCCAATTTCTAATCACTACAAAAAGGGCTGCCACAAACATTTTTGCACATGTGGGGCCCTTTCCCTCCTTTAAGATCTCTTTGGGATATAGGCCCAGTAGAAACACTGCTGGGTCAAAGGGTATGCACAGTTCGATAACTCTTTGAGCATAGCTCCAAATTACTCTCCGGGATGGTTGGATTCATTCACAGTTCCACCAACAATGTATCAGTGTCCCAGTTTTCCCACATCCCCTCCAACATTCGTCATTATCTTTTTCTGTCATCTTAGCCAATCTGACAGGTGTGTAGTGGTATCTCAGAGTTGCCTTAATTTGCATTTCTCTGATCAATAGTGACTTGGAGCACCTTTTCATGTGACCAGAAATAGTTTCAATTTCTTCATCTGAAAATTGTTTGCTCCTATCTTTTGACCATTTATCAACTGGAGAATGGCTTGAATTCTTATATATTTGAATCAATTCTCTATATATTTTAGAAATGAGGCCTTTATCAGAACCTTTGAATGTAAAAAAAAAATGTTTTCCCAGTTTATTGCTTCCCTTCTAATCTTGCCTGCATTTATTTTGTTTGTACAAAAACTTTTTAACTTGATATAGTCAAAATTATCTATTTTGTGATTAATGATGATCTCTAGTTCTTCTCTGGTCACAAATTCCTTTCCCCTCCACAGGTCTGAGAGGTAAACCATCCTACATTGTTCTAATGTGTTTATAATATCATTCTTTATGTCTAGATCATGAATCCATTTTGACCTTATCTTGGTATACGATGTTAGGTGTGGATCAATGCTTAGTTTCTTCCATACTAGTTTCCAATTTTCCCAGCAGTTTTGCTAATAATGAGTTTTTATCCCAAAAGCTGGAGTCTTTGGGTTTATCAAACACTAGATTACTATAGTAATTGATTATTTTGTCCTGTGAACCTACCTATTCCACTGATCAACTACTCTGTTTCTTAGCCAGTACCAAATGGTTTTGATGGCCGCTGCTTTATAATATAGTTTTAGATCTGGTACAGCTAGGCCACCCTAATTTGCTTTTTTTTTTTTTTTTTTCATTAATTCCCTTGAAATTCATGACCTTTTGTTTTTCCAGATGAATTTTATTGTTATTTTTTCTAGGTCAGTAAAATAATTTCTTGGGAGTTTGGTATAGCACTAAATAAATAGATTAGTTTAGGTAATATTGCCATCTTTATTATATTCGCTCGACCTATCCAAGAGCACTTGATGTTTTTCCAATTGTTTAGATCTGACTTTATTTGTGTGGAGAGTGTTTTCTAGTTTTGCTCATATAGATTCTGACTTTCCCTTGGCAGATATATTCCGAAATATTTTATACTATCCATAGTTATTTTGAATGGAATTTCTCTTTGTATCTCTTGCTGTTGCATTTTGTTGGTGATGTATAAAAATGCTGATGATTTATGTGGATTTATTTTGTATCCTGCAACTTTGCTAAAGTTGTGAATTAATTCTAATAGTTTTTTAGTTGATTCTCTAGGGTTCTCTAAGTATACCATCATATCATCTGCAAAGAGTGATAATTTGGTTTCCTCATGACCTACTCTAATTCCTTTAATCTCTTTTTCTTGTCTTATTGCCAAGGCTAGCATTTCTAATACAATATTGAATAGTAATGGTGATAGCGGGCAACCTTCTTTCACTCCTGATCTTATTGGGAATGGTTCCAGTTTATCCCCATTACATATGATGCTAGCTGATGGTTTTAAATAGATGCTACTGACTATTTTAAGGAAAAGTCCACTTATTCCTATATTCTCTAGTGTTTTTAATAGGAATGGATGTTGGATTTTATCAAATGCTTTTTCTGAATTTATTGAGATAATAAAATGTTTTTTATTAATTTGGTTATTTATATAGTCAATTATGCTAATAGTTTCCCTAATATTGAACCATCCCTGCATTCCTGGTATAAATCTTACTTGGTCATGGTGTATTATTCTGGGAATGATTTTCTGTAATCTCTTTGCTAATATTTTATTTAAGATTTTTGCATCAATATTCATTAGGGAGATTTGTCTATAATTTTCTTTTCTCTGTTTTTGTTCTACCTGGTTTAGGTATCAGTTCCATGTCTGTGTCATAAAAGGAATTTGGTAGGAGTCCTTTATTCCCTATTTTTTCAAATAGTTTATATAATATTGGAGTTAATTGTTCTTTAAATGTTTGGTAGAATTCACATGTAAATCCATCTGGTCCTGGGGATTTTTTTCTTAGGGAGTTGATTAATGACTTGTTCTATTTCTTTTTCTAAAATGAGACTATTTAGGTATTTTTTTCCTCTTCTGTTAACCTGGGCAATCTGTATTTTTTAAGTATTCTTTCATTTCACTTAGGTTATCAAATTTATTGGCATAAAGTTGGGCAAAGTAAGTCCTAATTTTTGCTCTAATTTCCTCTTCATTGGTGGAAAGTTCTCCCTTTTCATTTTTGAGACTAACAATTTGATTTTCCTCTTTCCTTTTTCTAATCATATTAACTAGAGGTTTATCTGTTTTGTTGGTTTTTTCATAAAGCCAACTTTTAATTTTATTTATTAATTCAATAGTTTTTTACTTCAATTTTTTAATCTCTACTTTTATTTTTAGGATTTCAAGTTTGGTATTTGATTGGGGGGGTTAATTTGTCCTTTTTTTAGTTTTTTTAGTTGCAAACCCAATTCATTGATTTTCTCTTTCTCTATTTTATGCAAGTAAGCATCTAGAGAAATTTTATAATTTCTTCTTGGTCTTTCCTTTTCTTTCCCCCCTTTCCCTTGTATTTCCTTATAAGGTAGGACAAGTTTCTTTGTGATACCAAATCTGTCTATTATTCTCTTAGAGTCAAATCTGATGAGATTAAGATTAACACTGTGCTCATCCCCCTCCTTTCTTTCCCTCAATTATAATAGGTTTTCTTTGCCTCTACATGTAATGTAATTTCCCCTATTTTACCTCCTTTTTCCTCTTCTTCCAGTGTTATCCCTTTTCTACCTCTAATTTCTTTTTCATAGTATCATAGTATCATAATCATCATATCATGACAATCATAATATAATAAATTCAACCCTCATCCTCTGAGTATTTCCATAACACAAATACAGTTCTCAAGAGGTTTTTCTTTTTTCTTTTTACCTTTTTATATTTCTCTTGAGTTCTGTGTTTGGAGATCAAATTTTTTGTTCAGTTCTGGTCTTTTCATTAGAAATAGGTGAAATTCACCTATATCATTGAATGTCCATCTTCTTTCCTGAAAGATAATCCTCCTTTTAGTTGGATAGCTTATTCTTGGCTGCAATCCCAGTTCCTTTGCTTTTCGGAATATCAGATTCCAGGTCCTTCCATCCTTTAAGGTAGAAACTGCTAGGTCCTCGGTGATTCTAATTGTCGCTCCTCGGTATTTAAATTGTTTCTTTCTGGCTGCTCCCAATATCTTTTCCTTGGTATGATAGTTTTGAAATTTAGCCATGATATTCCTTGGGGATTTAATTTTGGGGTTTCTTTCAAGAGGTGATCGGTGGATTGTTTCAATAGTTATTTTGACTTCTGATTCTAAAATATCAGGGCAGTTTTCTTTTATGATTTCCTGGAAGATAGTGTCTAGGTTCTTTTTTTCATCATGGCTTTCAGGAAGCCCTATAATCCTTAGATTGCCTCTCCTAGATCTATTTTTCAGGAGAGTTGTTTTTCCCTAAGAGATATTTCATATTTTCTTCTATCTTTTCATTTTTTTGTTTTTGTTTGACTGATTCTTAAAGTCTTGTTGAGTCATTCACTTCCATTTGTTCAATTCTAATTTTTAATGTCTTATTTTCTTCAGTTACTGTTTTTAGCTCCTTTTCCAATTTACCAATTACATTTTTTGTTTATTGCATTCTTTTTCCATTTTTTCAGTTTTTTTGCAATGATCTCATTTTGTTTTCCCATATTTCTTCTAACTCTTTTAGATACTTTATTCAATCTTCAAAGAAAGCTTTGTGGCATGGGGTTCAGCTTATGTCTGTCTTTGAGGCTTTTTCTGGAGTTGCTTTACCTTTAGGAACCTCAAGATTTGAAGTCTGTTCTTTCCTCTCTCCATAAAAGCTGTCTATGGTGAGAGTTCTTTTTGGTTTTTTATTATTATTATTTTTTAAAGGTGTAAGGTCTGTTCAAGGCAAAGGAGGGACCGCTGTTTTAATTTGCCCTGGGGCAGTTCTGCTTATTGAGTTATTTTAGGTGCTGGGCAGTTCTGCTGATTGATTGCTTGCTTTAGAGTGCTGTGTAATGGCAACTAGGTCTGGTGCTTTTCAGGGGTTTAGTGGTTCACAATCTACCCCCCACAAAAAGCAGATCTTCCAAACCACCTGCTTACAATCGGGACAGATTGGCCCAAGAGGTCCACAGAAGACTCCCAGGTGTGTGGAAGCCACAATGTTTTGACTCCTGCTCCAGCTTCCTGCCCCAGTCTCCCTGCTGCAGTCTGGGTTCAGCAGACCACCCCCCTGCCCAACTGAAACAGACCTGTTTTGAAGTTCTTCTAGGAATGTGTTGTACTCCAGATATTGTGGATTCCTTGATTTCAAAGTCAGTCTAGAGGTTTCATCTGCTGTTGGTTTGAAGGAAGGTCAGAGGAGGTTACAGAGACTCATGTCTGATCTCTGCCATCTTGGTCTTTTTTAAGCTAAAGTCTTTCCCAAGTTTCAATTTGTCTGAGGCAAGGCCCATTCAGTAATTATGGTTAGGTAAATAATAAGGCAAAGAATGGCCTCTTTTACTTAGTCAGAAACAAAAATTAAAAAAAAAAAATCAGTCTGTGAGGGAAAGATCTTTCCATCCCCCTCGGGTTTCTTGCCAGAACAGAAACAATTGCTATTTACACTTGCTCAGAGCCAACAACAAAGTGAGACTTGGGCTGAATCCTCTTCTTAGTCAGTAAGAGCCAGAGTAATTTGGGGTTAGGGTATATATAGTCCATAAAAAACAAATCCAGCTCATAAATCTCAGTATCTCGCTAGATTTTGTGCAAGAAAAATTGTATCTACAAGAAAGAAAAATCAGATAAAGGAAACACAATGCAAGCAAACATCAGTTGAGAGCATGAAAATGTTATGTTGTAGTCCACATTTCGTATCCCTCTCTCTGGGTGTATATGGCTTTCTTCACTGACCAATTGGAACTGGTTTGAAACATTTCATTGTTGAAGAGAACTATGTCCATCAGAACTGATCATCATATAGTATTGTTGTTGCCATGTATAATGATCTCCTGGTTCTGTTCATTTCACTCAGTATCAGTTCGGTAGATCTGATGATAGATCTTTGGAGAAAATTGAATGGAGATAGTTTACTTTTTCTCAGCGGTTCATAGAACTTATACAAAAATTGACCATGTGTTAGGGCACAAAAACCTCAAAATCAAATGCAGAAAGGCAAAAATAATACATGCATTTTTTCAGATCATGATGGAATAAAAATCACATGCAATATAAGGCCAGGAGAAAATAGACCAAAAAGCAATTGGAAACTAAATAATCTCATCCTAAAGAATGAATGGGTGAAACAGCAAATTATAGACACAATCAATAATTTCTTCCAGGAGAATGACAATAATGAGACAACATACCAAAATTTGTAGGATACAGCCAAAGCAATTATAAAGGGTAATTTTATATTTCTAGATGCTTACTTGCATAAAATAGAGAAAGAGAAGATCAATGAATTGGGCTTACAATTTTAAAAAGTTAGAAAAAGAACAAATTAAAAACCCTCAATTAAATATCAAATTGGAAATTCTGAAAATAAAAGGGGAGATTAATAAAACTGATAATAAGAAAAATATTGAATTAATAAATAAAACTAAGAGTTGGTTTTATGAAAAAACCAACAAAATAGATGAGTCTTTAGTTAATTTAATTAGAAAAAGGAAAGAAGAAAACCAAATTGTTAGTCTTAAAAATGAAAAGGGAGAATTTTCCACCAATGAAGAGGAAATTAGAGCAGCAATTAGGAGTTAATTTACCCAACTTTATGTCAATAAATTTGATAATCTAAATGAAATGGAGGAATATCAAAAACATAGATTGCCCAGGTTACCAGAAGAGGAAATTAATTAATTAAATAGCCCCATTTTAGAAAAAGAAATAGAACAAGCTATTAATCATCTCCTTAAGAAAAAATCTACAAGGCCAGATGGATTTACATGTGAATTCCACCAAACATTCAAAGAACAATTAATTCCAATACTATATAAAGTATTTGAAAAAATAAGGAAAGAAAGTGTTCTACCAAATTGCTTTTATGATACAGATATGGTGCTGATAGCTAAACCAGATAGGGTGAAAACAGAGAAAAAAAACCTATAGACCAATTTCCCTAATGAATATTGATGCAAAAATCTTAAATAAAATATTAGAAATGAGATTGCAGAAAGTGATCCCCAGGATAATACACTGTGACAAAGTAGGATTTATACCAGGAATGCAGGGCTGGTTCAATATTAGGAAAACTATCAGCATAATCAAGTTAGTTAATAACCAAACTAACAAAAATCATATGATTATCTCAACAAATACATAAAGAGCATTTGATAAAATCCAACACCCATTCCTATTAAAAACATAGAGAGTTTAGGAATAAATGGATTTTTCCTTAAAATGATCAGTAGCATCTATTTAAAACCATCAGCAAGCATCATATGTAATGGGGACAGACTAGAACCATTCCCAATAAGATCAGGAGTGAAACAAAGCTGCCCACTGTCACCATTACTATTCAATATTGTATTAGAAATTAGAAAATAGAGAAAGAGAAGATCAATGAATTAAGTTTACAATTTAAAAAGCTAGAAAAAGAAAAAATTAAAAACCCTCAATTAAATACCAAATTGGAAATTCTGAAAATAAATTCACTTTGGCAGTAAGAGAAGAAAAAGAGATTAAAAGAATTAGTTAATGAGGAAACCAAACTATCACTCTTTGTAGATGATATGATGGTGTACTCAGAGACCCTAGAGATTCAACTAAAAAACTACATTGAACAATTCAAAACTTTAGCAAAGTTGCAGCATACAAAATAAATCCACATAAATCATCAGCATTTTTATATATTACCAACAAAGTTCAGCAGCAAGAGATACAAAAAGAAATTCCATTCAAAATAACTGTCCATGGTATAAAATATTTGGGAATATATCTGCCAAGGGAAAGTCAGGAACTATACAAACAAAACTATAAAGCACTTTCGACCCAAATAAAATCAGACCTAATCAGTTGAAAAAATATCAAGTTCTCATGGGTAGGCTGAGTGAATATAATAAAAATGACCATACTATCTAAATTAATGTACTTAGTGCCATACCAATCAAACTCCCAAAAAATTATTTTACAGATCTAGGAAAAATACTAGCAAGGTTCATCTGGAAGAACAAAAGGTCAAGAATTTCAAGGGAATTAATGAAAAAAAAAATGCTCATGAAAGTAGCCTACCTGTGCTAGATCTAAAACTATATTATAAAGCAGTGGTCATCAAAACCATTTGGTACTGGCAAAGAAATAGAGTAGTTGATCAGTGGAATAGGATAGGATCAAGGTCAAAATAGGCAATAACTATAGTAATCTATTGTTTGACAAACCCAAAGACCCCAGCTTTTGGGATAAAAACTCACTATTTGACAAAAACTGCTGGGAAAATTGGAAACTAGTAGTGAAGAAACTAGGCATTGACTCACACCTAACACCACATACCAAGATAAGCTCTAAATGGGTTCATGATTTAGACATAAAGAATGGTATTATAAACAAATCCAAGAAACATAGGATAGTTTACCTCTCAGATCTGTGGAAAAGGAAGGAATTTGTGTCCAAAGAACTGGAACTCTTAATTGAATACCAGATAGATAATTTTGATTATATTAAGTTAAAAGGTTTTTGTACAAACAAAACTAAGGCAGACAAGATTGGAAGGGAAGCAATAAACTGGGAAAACATTTTTACATTCAAAGGTTCTGATAAAGGCCTCATTTCTAAAATATATAGAGAATTGAATCAAATATATAAGAATTCCAGGCATTCTCCAATTGACAAATGGTCAAAAGATATGAACATATAATTTTCAGATGAAGAAATTGAAACTATTTCTAGTCATGTGAAAAGGTGCTCCAAATTCACTATTGATCAGAGAAATGCAAATTAAGACAACTCTGAGATACTACTATACACCTGTCAGATTGGCTAAGTTGTTAGGAAAAGACAATGACGAATGTTGGAGTTGATGTGGGAAAACTAGGACACTGATAAATTGTTGATAAAACCATGAACAGATTCAACCATTCTGGAGAGCAATTTGGAACTATGCTCAAAAAGTTATCAAACTGTGCATACCCTTTGACCCAGCAGTGTTTCTGTTGGACCTATATCCCAAAGAGATCTGAAAGAAGGGAAAGGGCTCCACATGTGCAAAAATATTTGTGGCAGCCCTTTTTGTAGTGGCTAAAAACTGGAAACTGAATGGTTGCCCATCAACTGGAGAATGGCTAAATAAGTTATGGTATATGAATGCCATGGAATATTATTGTTCTGTAAGAAATGACCAGCAGGATGATTTCAGAAAGGCCTGCAGAGACTTGCATGAACTGATGCTAAGTGAAATGAGCAGAACCAGGAGATCATTAATACATGGCAACAACAAGATTATATGATGATCAATTCTGGTGGACATGATTCTCTTCAACAATGAGATGTTTCAAACCAGTTCCAGTTGTTCAATGATGAAAAAAGCCATATACACTCAGGAAGAGGCTTGTAGGATCTGAATGTAGACCACAAAAGAGCATTTTCACGCTATCTGTTGATGTTTGCTTGCATTTCGTTTTCCTTCTCAGTTTTTTTTTTTCTGTAGATCCAATTTTTCTTGTACAGCAAGATAACTGCATAAATATGTATACATATATCCAATTCATCATATATTTTAACATAATTAGCATGTATTAGACTACCCATCATCTAGGGGAGGGCATGGGGGGAAGGGGAGAAAAATTTGGAACAGAAGACTTTGAAAGGCTCAGTGTTGAAAAATTACCTATGCATATGTTTTGCAAATAAAAAGCTTTAATAAAAAAAAAGAAAGAAAGAAAAGAAATTCCAAAGAAAACTGCCTAGATATCTTAGAATCACAGGGCACAATATAAATCAAAAGAATCCACTGATTACCTTCTGAAGCAAATCACAAAATGAAAACTCCCCAAATATTATAACTAAATGACAGAACTCTCATGTCAAGGAGAAATTACTAGAAGCTGTTAGAAAGAAAGTCTTTTTTTTTTAATTAAAACTTTTTATTTGTATAACATATGTATGGGTAGTTCCCCAGCATTGATCTTTACAAAGTTTTCCATTACAAATTTTACCCCCAGTCTCCTCCCCTCCCCTAGATGGCAGGAAGTCCACTACATGTTAATAATGTTGAAATACTTGACAAGTTGTGCAAGAAAAATCCTATCTACAAGGGAAAAAAAAGAAAATCAGAGAAAGGAAACACAATGCAAGCAAACATCAATAGAGATCATGAAAATGTTACGTTGTGGTCCATATTTCATATCCCTCTCTCTGAGTGTATATGGTTTTCTTCAGTGAACAATTGGAACTGGTTTGAGACAATTCTTTGTTGCAGAGAGTCATGATAAATGACATTTTTTTTTAAGTTAGATATGATACACCTCCAAAAAAAAAAAAAAATTGAATGAGAATAGAAAGAAGACCTGAGTTTGTATTTGGCCTTAGGTGGTTATTTAATTATGTGATCCTGCACAAGTCATTTAATCTCTCTTCCTCAGATTCCTCTTCTATAAAATGGGATAATATTAGTACCTAATAGTATCTATCTCTCAGAACAGTTATGAAGATCAAATGAGATAATATCTGTAAAATACTTTGCAAGCCTTGAAGTACTATGTAAATATTTACTATTGTCATTATTTGTCATAATTTGTTCAGCCATTCCATAATTGATGGTCAGTCCTTAGATTCCCATTCTATACCTCAAAATGAGCTTCACATTTTAATGCATCTTTAATTAGAATTAGTTTTGTTTAGGTCTAATCTCTCCCTGAATTTTTCCTCCCTCTAATTCACCTTTCTCCCTCCTTCCTCTTTCTTCCTATTTCTTGTTGAATGAATTGTATTTCTGTATACAACTGTATATATTGGTCAATTCAGTTGAGAGTGAGGTTCAAGTGTCAACTGTTCTTTCTCCCCTTCTTTTTTGTTTGTATAGATTTCTTGTATACTCTGATGGTAACAGATAATTTCCCCCATAATTCTTTTCCCCCACTAATATATTCCTTTTGCTTTCACTTTCTTTTCTTTTAAAATCATTTTAAAATCGCAGAAGTGTATACTTAGACTTTATGAACTCTGATATTAATAGCGTTTTGAAGGGTACATAGATATCATTTCCCCATAATGCCATGTAAACATTTTGTGTCTTTTTTGCAAGGGCCCTTATGATTGCTTATTCATGTTTACTTGGTTATGTTTCCCTTAAATCCTGTGTTTGTACACTCTAATTTTTTTTTTTATTTTTGTTTTTTTTTAATCAAGAATACCTACTTGACTATTTTATTAGGGAATCATTTTTTTTTCCCTCTGAAAGGTTTTTCTTAATTTTACTGAATAATAATTCTTGGTTGTAAGCTTCTCTCTTTTTGCCTTTTGTAATATGCTATTCCAAGCATTCTATTCCTTTACGTGTTGACTGTTAAATTGTATGCATTCCTGATGTTAGCTCCTAAATATTTTTCTTTCTTTCTGACTGATTGTAGTATTTTTTTTCTTTGACTTGGAAATTCTGAATTTTGGCTATAGTATTCTTTTGAATTTTTTCTTTTGGAATTCATTTTTAGAAGTGATTGGTATATTCTCTTTATTCCCATTTTACTCTGATTCTAAGAGATCTGGGCAATTTTATTATAAGATTTCTTAAAATATGCCTACTTTCTTTTTTGGTCTTAATTTTCAGGCAGTTCATTAATTCTTGAATTTATTTTCTTCTTGATATGTTTTCCAGATCACTTATTTTCACTATAAAATGTCTTTCATTTTTTTCTTTCTTAATATTTGTTGTTTCGGGGCAGCTAGGTGGCACAATGGATAGAGCACCAGCCCTGAAGTCAGGAGGATCTGAGTTCAAATCTGGTCTCAGACAACATTCCCTAGCTGTGTGACTGTGGTCAAGTCACTTAACCCCAATTGCTT